>JAVTVY010026825.1:0-10211 GCA_036873755.1 Hanleya hanleyi | reverse complement strand
ATTAAATGTCACAATGTTGAATATTTGTTAATTTTCCATGTTGTTGTGCCACGGAGACATATAGCATATCACAATGAGCTATCGGAACACTTTGATTGGTTTAGTTGATTGTTTTCCTCAAAATTTTCAAAATTCTCCCAGCACTAGCAACAAGAACAGTGTGGCAGGGGTCTAGCCATAGTAGTAATGGAGATAATTATATTTAGTCACAAGTGTCCTTACCAAATCCTGAGCCAGCCCTCTTCCATAAACAAATCCGAATATGAATCATGATGGTAAACTATTTTTGAAACATTCTCAATAATATGCCAAAGCTGTAGCCAAGAATCTTTCCGCATGATCCATTTCCACTGTCTGTACTGTAGGTACAAGTATATTCTTCTAAGTTCAGAAATGAAAAAGTTCTCATGTTGTGTATGTGTCGTAAACAAATGATGTTTTGTTTGCCTACTGGCAAAGGGAATATGGCGAGTATGTCAAATAGTTTGTGTCTGTAGATGCGTTACACTACATAGCACCTGCATAAAATATTTTAAATTCCTATGTGAATTTCTAAAATTTCCGGTAAAAATACGTTTGTAATGAAAAAATAATGAAGATACATGTACCCTATATTGCAGACCGTACCCACATGCCCCGTGCTTTAAATCAAGAATTTCAGCAAGGGACAAAGTTTAGTATTATACTTACGATGAATAATATCAGCTGAATAAAGTCGATATTTTTCACTGGAGTGATGACCATCACTGTGATGGTATGGTATTAGCGCACAAATACATGTCACCATGGTCACAGTGATAGGGTAGTTGACTTTATGCCGTAATTGTTAGGAGTATCGAATAACATTCACGACCTCATGACCTCTCCAAATATACATATATTTGAGCAAATTAGAAGCCAGGGCAATGTGTCATATATTTCCTCCCCTATACACTCAGTTGTAAGTATCCATGATTGTTTTTACTGGAGAGATGCCCAAGTTTCATTCCAGTGATTGACACTGAAAACATCGTTTAACAGCATATGCTCATTATAAACTCGGCTTGTATGTGATCACGGCGAATCAGGCTTCAACGCTATACGTTCATTTACTGTTATTTTCAAAGGACTGTTCGAGTAACAGCTGTTATACACATATGTGCGTGCAGGGTTGGTACCGGTATGGAGTATGCATAGCTGCATTATGGAGGAAGGGGACTAGTATTCAAATTTCAGCATCAGTTCATCTCGAGATTTTTTGTTTTGAATATGTACGAACACGACACATACTAATGAAACTGTGCAAATACGTCACGTGTGTCATAAGCAGAAAGGCGGTGGCCAATGCATTCTAGTTACACTGATGTAAGGATACAGATTTCTAGTTCATTTGCTTCTGGTAATATGTTGATAAAAGACAATACTTGACTGTATAGGTTTCACTTAAACACCATGGTGGGTTTCAGACGTATGCTAATCACAGGCATGACAAAGAGCAATCGTTTCTATGATTGCCACAGATGGATACATAAAAAAGCCTATAGGCTCTGGTCTTTGGATACAAGGCAGGAAGATCTGGTACCTATTATATTTTTAAAGCTACAGTAGTGAGACTATCTTGAATAAATAACATGATAAAATAAATAGTAACATAAAAGCCATACAACATTCATTTTAGCGATGGTACTTAATTGCCTAAAAAATTTACATATTTTTACTTTGTTGAACGAATCAATTAAAAAAGAAATAAATATTTAAGCTATTTTTTAATAAATATATTGGTACAATAAGTTACCTTTGATTACCTCAATAATTTATAAATTAAATATTGCTAAATTATGTCCTTCTTGGATGATTCGTTCAACAAATAAAAATAGCAGACAGAGATAATATGAATAATTTATCAATAAATTCAACAACAATATAAAAACATGACCAGGGTGACTAACGTCACAGAACCTACGAAGTAGGGCTGATATGATTTAAGTGTGTGCCTTGACGGGAGACGGTCGAGAGATGACTTCGGGGCCCTCCATCTAGAAATAACTTGAAATTCTCTCAAAATTTCGAGGTGTATAGGCCACCTAAGTAGGTCACCTCAGAACGTGCTGGTAACAGTCTCCTAATGCACGCTCATGCCAAAAATCAAAGTTCTAAAGTCAACGGTTCTCCTTATTTTGCCGGCGAAAGTATTCGGGTGGACACACTCACTGACTGACTCATTACCGGACAATTTTCAAATAAGAGCCTACTTCGTAGGAAAAATAAAAATTAGCACAGACAGAAGAATCGATACGAAAGGAATATTTTGAAAATAAATAGCAAGGCATATTGATACATACATTCGGGATAACATAGTCATTTTCATGAATATTCCTGATACCATTTGCAAATTGTCCGTTAGTCAGTGAGTCTGTCCATCCGAATCCTTTCGTCGGCAAAATAAGGAGAACCGTTAACATTACAACCTTGATTTTTGACATGAACGTGCATTAGCGGGGTGTTACCTGCAAGTTCTGAGCTGACCTAAAATTTTAATTGATAACTATTTTTTATTATTTTTTTATGGCTCAGCGAGTGCACTCTCATGACTGTTATCTGTGCCCATCAGGAACCCTTGGTTGTATGTTTCATTGTGACTTTTGAAGGTTCGCTGGTTCCAGGAAACCTGGTCCGCCGGAAATAAACTCTGCGCATAACCGATGCGCAGTGGGCCTGCTCATGACTGTTATCTGT
Organism: Hanleya hanleyi; assembly: GCA_036873755.1. Taxonomy (NCBI): domain Eukaryota; kingdom Metazoa; phylum Mollusca; class Polyplacophora; order Lepidopleurida; family Hanleyidae; genus Hanleya; species Hanleya hanleyi. Next base: position 7,496 of record JAVTVY010026825.1, on the reverse strand, counting down.
GCCCATCAGGAACCCTTGGTTGTATGTTTCATTGTGACTTTTGAAGGTTCGCTGGTTCCAGGAAACCTGGTCCACCGGAAATAAACTCTGCGCATAACCGATGCGCAGTGGGCCTAAATCATATCAAACCCTACTTCGTAGGTCCTGTGACGTTAGTCACACTGCCATGTTTTTAAAGAATAAAATTAAGGATTTTTCAATTATGGTGATCATTGTTTTGGTGGAAAATGCTCATCAATTGAGAGAAATGATAATCCAATGATCATTCATACTGATGATCGTTTCTGCTGAAATCCATTTTTCACAATGCTGCAATATGGATTATTCATACTAACATGGCTGCGTGACTAACGTCACAGGACCTACGAAGTAGGGTTTGATTTGATTTAAGTGTGTACTCGAGCGATGACTTGGGGGCCATATGTGCTACCGTGAGAGAATTTATATAGCAGTCTCTAATTGACATTGGGTACTATCTACTTTCCAAGATGTCACCGCTGGTGAGTCATTAGCGTAGCAACTATTATCGCCCTCAGTTCCTATTAGCCTGGAAACTGATCAGCCCAGCAGTACAGCACGAGATCACCCATCCAAGTCTTGACCGGGCTCAAAGTCGCTTAACTTCGGTGATTTTACGAGAACCGGTTTGTTCAACGTGATATACCGTATCAGCGAACCTTCAAAAGTCAAAGTGAAACATACAGCCAAGGGTTCCCGATGGGCATGACAGAGCACTCGCTGAGCCATCAATAAATAATAAAAAAATTTATTATAAATCAAATTTTCATCAGAATTCTGTCAGCTCAGAACTTGCTGGTAACAATGCCCTAATGCACGTTTATGCCAAAAATCAAGGTTCTAATGTCAACTGTTCTCCTTATTTTGCCGACGAAAGGATTCGGACGGACTGACTGACTGACTGACTGACTGTCTCACTCAATCACTCACTCACTCACTCACTCATTACCGAACAATTTGCAAATGGTAGCCTACTTCGTAGGAATATGATTTTTGATGGGAAATATTTTATTGTTTGTGATCCTAGCGTAACCAAGCGCCATCAACATTTTATTTATTTTTTGGATAATGGAAAAATATATCCAGAGATCCCTGATTATGGACCATTCTGTGCACACTGGTATGACACTATAGAGTAGACTATTAAACGGTTCTCCGAACTGGTACCAATGTAGACCGTTATGGCTAGTTCTCCGCTCTGGTGCCCTTAAGGTACCCTACTGAGAAGGCAGAGTGCCATATGCGTGCACGCTGTTTTCACTTTTCCGGAACTATGTTGTGTACAAAACTCATACCAAATACCTAAAATGGAATTTGTTGTTTCCTCGTTTGGGTATTAGCATTGAGAGGATATATCAAAGTTTGTCAGGACGGTATCACGACAATGTGACTGGGTGGAACGAGTATTAAGTCTGCCTACGGCATGGCGCCTCAGTGAGATAGCGCTATAAAGAACGCAGCATCTGGATCGTTTTGCGACATGTATTCACCGTCATAATATGAATGATAAATTATTGAAAACGATTTTAAATCCTACTCACGCACTCACGCACTCACTATGGTAGATTTTGGTTGGATGCGAGGATTTAAATTTCTTGATAAAGTGTGCGATTATTGCGTGGATGACTAGGGTGCTCCGAATGAGTTTATTTATAGCAGTGGGTTCTGAAATATGACTATTTAAGTAATTGCCCTGGTTGAGCGGTTTGGACCACTTACTGAAGATGAATATACCACGTACACTGTGCGCGTACGCTTAGTTAGGGACGGTTCATTTTTTACCATGGGGGGCACTCAGTTCTTTTCCAATGAGCTGGAGGAGGACCAAAAGTTTCGAATTTGGTTTTTGGGGGGGGCGGGGGCAAAATTCAGGATAGTGACAGTGAAGAGAGTGATTCTTTTTTATTTCACCCATGTGATAGGACATGAAGAAGAGGAGGGGTAGATGATGAACTTCCAAGTTCTAGTATTATCTATTATTACAGGACGGACATGATCTGGAAGAACAGTGCATAGGAGACTGCATGCAGACTTTGACTATTTACAATGACTGTCTATAGATTGATGCATATACACGTACTTGCATTAGCATCCTCATCACACTAGATTTTCTCAGTTGCTCAAGTGTCCACATCTTGTATTAAGCCTGTACGTCAGCACGGTAGGACGTGGCCTACTGACCGGTATCACCCCCGAAACCCCCCCCCCCCCCGGTAAAAAATGAGCCGTCCCTTAGTGGAATGGTGTGATACTGCAATAAAGTGTTTTAGCGCAAAGTAGCTGGAGTCTCAGACGAATAACTATATCGAAGTCGGCCATAGGATTATGGGAGCTTTGGTGCGGTGTTGGATTATTGGCATTCTAGCATTGGCACATATGCAAGGTAAGCTTATATATATATATCAGTGATTCTTTTCTTCAACCATCTCAAATCAGTATCAACTGATAAGTTCCCAAATTCCTCTCAGGTTAATGAAAAGCAAAGGGCAATCTGGTATCATCCATTTTGCATCGCCTACCATGCAATTATTGTTAGAAACGATTTCCTTCTGACACAACCCGTCAGACACATTTTATTGAATTGAACAGAACAGTCTCCAGATTTGAATTCTTTGTGGCTTTGATGGTTAAATCTTATACAGTTCCTATGCTTCTTCCATCCAATGGCTGTATTCTTAATACCCCACCGATACGCGCTTGTATGGTAACCTAAGTTTATCTACGTTGAAAACTTGACCAGAACATCGCCTGTGCTTTCAATCGTCCACGCTGAAGTTACCACTCTACTCCTGTCACATATTCGATATTCTACTCATTTTAACAAGATTCTGGTTCCGTTCCGAACAAACATTTAAGTTCTCACATTGGGGCTAGATATCACCAAGTTCCCAGTATGCATTTGAGGTGGCGACTCAGCAATCATAATACGTGTTGCACAGGAAATATACTCCATGTCGAGTAGGAATTGTCAACACAAAATAGCAAACGATTGATAGTCCATTTTTACGCAACACTACCATTAGTCCATGGGCCAAGACCCCAAATTTCACCGATCGGTACCACTCGAGGTGGCAAATTCTAGTAATGTTTTTCGAAGAGGTACATGTATGTAGATGTTATCCTTGTGTGATAACCGTTGCAGATCGGTAGCTTAACGATAGCAAAACGCACTTTCTTAATCCCATCCCTGCTCGTATTCCGAACTCAAAGACTGGAGGCAAGGGAATGGTTCCTCGGATATATTAGTTATTTCTGTCGCTGAAGAGCTGAAACTTCACATATTTCGTGGGCAGGGCCTGGTTCATTAGTACAAGTTAACATACCTTAATATTACAGTTGTATAATGTCATAGTGACGTAATAACATGTGGCAGCATTTATTGTCGAAATTTCGGCTGCTTTTCCAATTGTTCTTTCCGATTCTGCTGGCGCCACGTGGCGTATCAACTTTGGTAAATGCTCTTTAAAGAGGTATTTGTATGTAGATTTTGTCCATATGTGTTAACACTTGCAGATCAGTAACGAAGTGGTAGTTATGGTACACTTTCTGAACTCTCCCTCCATTACTTTGTGCTCCCACATTTGGGTGGGTGGGGTATGATTTCTTGGATATTTTAATTATTCATGTATCTAGACAGCTATAACTGTTCGCCTCCTGCATATGAGGTATTCGCCTTCAGTAAACAAGTTAACGGGGTATGAAATGATAATTTTTATGACGTCAAAGTGACGTCATAATATGAGTAATAATTTATTTTTAAATTTTTCGATACATTCGAAAATTTTTGCTGGTAAATCTTGAGGTAACAGATTCCCTTCATTTTTTGTAAGGGGTATTTACATGCAAATGCTATCCATCTGGGAGAACCGTTGTGTATTTGTAGTTCATGGGTTGTTATAGTACATTTTCCGGACCCTACCTCTTTCTGTATTCTCAACCCAAGTTTGCAGGTAGGGTATGGTTCTTCCGATATTTCCATTATGGTTAGATAGCTGAACAGTACCAACCTATATCTCCATGCCCTTTTTTTATTGAAGCATCTATTGAAACCTTCATCTGATGCTGTGATGACGTCACCACGACTGAATAATAATGATGATAATTTGGGGGTTATTTTATTTTATCATATTTACTTGAACCAAATGAAGTGGTGATTCATGTTATGTTTCTTTGAATTCTTTGTTTCCGTAAGCGACCAAACAGTGACCGTACGGAAGACATGGAGAAGGACAATTAAGGAAATATTTCGAGATATTGCGATATGTCTATTGATTCTTATCTTGACTACCAAGCGTCTTTCCTATCCGTATCTCCCTGCCAAATTTTGTTCTGTGTTATTATTGGTATGAATCTGACGAAACGGAATTTTCTTCTTAATCTACCATATTCGACCTCCAGACTTTTGTTACAATTGCAATTAACTTTGATGAGTACAAATACTTTCTCAATTTACAAATGCTAGAGCATATGGTCATCCATTATGATGAGCTAATGTTGGCCACCTTAGAATTTGCATCGTTTTTAAGACGTTACCCTTTCTTTCCATCTTGGCCACCGATTGTTTGCTAATCCAGGTTGGTCAACGTGGTATCCCAGCAAATTTTGTGTTTTAACTGCCCATATGCCATTATGATGAAATGATATGCCTTAAAATTAATCACATGGATGACCAGGCAGTTTGGAAATATTGTTTGGAAGTTGAATGTAGCTCAATCCTTTGAAATCGTGTCTGTGACAGGTTTAGCTCTTCAGATAACCATACATCATTATATAAATGATGTGATGATCATCACACGAACCTGCCCCAATTACACATTTTCCTGCATACAGTCATGGCCTGTTCTGAAGATTTGTGATGGTGATACTATCGTGTATAACACTCAGGGAATTTCTGCATCAATAATCGAAAGCCTTTATTCACAAGACACTAATAACTCGAATTTCTTCACAGGCATAGCAAGGTAGTATTTTATGCAAGGAAATTTGACAACAGTTTCGAATGATGCTGAAATTGATGTTCGTTTCATATCATCAAATCTGGTTGAACGTTCATATGGGTCATATACTAAAATCTACATACAGCTTTATCAGTACTGTTGACAATTGTCGATTCCGAATTGGTTCAATAGTTGATACCGGTATCCCTTTTACATCACATACCTTGCAATTATGGTTGGAAACGATTTCCAGCTGACAAAATTGGTCAGACGCATTTTATTGAATCGAACAGAATAGTCTCCAGATTTGAATTCTTTGTGGCTTTGGTGGTTAAATCTTATACAATCCCTTTGTCTCTTCCATCCACTGACTGTACCCTATTTAATACCACACCGAAACGCGGTGGTACAGTAACCTGAGTTTGTCTACTTTTAAAACTTGACACGAACATCGCCTATGCTTTCAATCGCCCACGCTGATGTTAGCAATCTGCTCCTGCCACATATTCGATATTCTACTCCTGCCAACAAGATTCTGGTTCCGTTCTTAACACACATTCAAGTTCTCACACTGGGGCGAGATATTACCAAGTTGCCAGTATGTATTTGAGATGGACACTCAACAATCATGATACACGTTGCACAGGAAATGTACTCTATGTCGAGTAGAAATTGTCAACACAAAATAGTAAAACTAGATCGACAGTTTATTTTTACGCAACACTACTGTGAGTTAAATTTGCTTTCACCCTCCCATCGTTTGGCATGTTTTTGCATCGAAGACCCTACTATTATTTAATAGATGGGATATTATCATTTTAATATAATCGTCCTCATTCACCCCCAAATGGCAAATAACTCCTCCAGCTCACACTTACAATGAAAGAGATAAAAGACATGTATATATGTGTTTACTCTGGCGAGATACGATGATGTAATTAAACGTTTTATCAGTCTATTTAGCATTTTCTCATAGCATAGGACTAAAATGTATAGGATATAATCGTTTAGCTCTTTAGACATAGATTTAAAGAAAATATCTGGTGGGCTTGGCTTGGAGTAAGGATAATGTCAGGTTTCATAAAACGAGCAATAATTACCCTTTAAGCTACTGAACTTCAAAGGTTATAATCTATGGGTAACAACTACATACTACCACTTTAGGAAACTTTGAAGGAATCTGCTACCTCAAATGGCACCAACTGAATAGGAAGTATGTATTGAAAATGGACTGAACGGCCGGCAAAAACTGATTTTCCGTTTTATGACGTCATAGTGACGTTCTCAAGGGATTTTGTTAATTTATGTTTACTGGTTTCTATAAACAAGGACCTAAACGTAGTGTGTGGAAAATTTCAGCCATCTAGCAGCAAGAATGATAAAAATATGCGAGGAAACATAAGCCACCCGCCATATTTGGGTTAAGAATGGGGGCGGGGTAGGGTTCCGAAAGTGTGCTATAACTACCCATAAGTTGCCGATCTGCAACTGTTATCGCATATGGCTAACATATACATTGGAATACCTCTTCAATGAACATGAATCAAATCTATTATGCAAAGTGGTACCAGCAGAATTTGAAAAAAATCAAGTTGAAAATGGACAAAAAAGAGACAATAAACTGCTCACTGGGTTATTACGTCACTGTGACGTCACCAAATGATTCTGTGACATAATGTTTGCCTCTTTCAATAGAAGAGTACCTATGCCCGAAGTGTGCGAAGTTTTAGATCTCTAGAGGGAAGTATAAGAAAAATATCCGAGGGACCATATCCCACCCCTCAAGTTTGGATTTAGAACTGGGAAAGGGGTAGGGTTGAAAAGGCGTGGTATGCTACCCTTAGGCTACCGATCTGCAACGGTTACCACATATTCCTACGAAGTAGGCTACAGATCGCAAATTGTCCGGTAATGAGTGAGTGAGTCAGTCCATCCGAATCCTTTCGTCGGCAGAATAAGGAGAACCGTTGACATTAGAACCTTGATTGTTGGCATGAACGTGCATTAGGGCGTTGTTACCAGCAAGTTCTGAGTTGACCGAATTCTGATTAAAATTTGATTTATAATTATTTTTTTTAGTATTTATTGATGGCTCAGCGAGTACACTGTCATGCCCATCGGGAACCATTGGCTGTATGTTTCACTGTATATATAACACAGTGGTGGGATATGCCATCCGTAATTGTTTTTATGAAATAGGAAATGCTAATTTTCCATCATTTGTTAGTGCATTTATCTACACCGCTGTGCCAGCCTCAATACACACAATTCAGTATATTGTTATAGATATATGTAAACTGTGGCCTTTAACATGTATCCTATTTCACATCCAAACATTTCATCACTGACCACATCAGGCTTCAAATTCAGGTCAAATTACCTATTGATGGTGAAATATCCTACATCAACTAATTAAGTCAGCCTGGTGCAATAACCCAGCAGAAGAAAGAAAGATGGGGTATCATCCTTCAAATTAGTCTGTGTGAGCGACAATGATAAAAGTTTACTGAGGGTGAAACAAAGCCATGACGGCATGTTTAA
>JAVTVY010026824.1:0-11179 GCA_036873755.1 Hanleya hanleyi | reverse complement strand
GTACGAACACCCCAGTAGGGTAGAGTACATAACAGAATAATAAAATCAAATCAATACAGAACAGACACATTGATATATATACATACTGCATGATAAGACATCAAGGGCAGTTATGGCGGGTTCCGGTCTATACAGTTTAACTTGGATTTACCCTCATGTACCATTTGTATACTGTATTACATATTATGTTAGTTAAAGGTATATCTACCAACGACATGATAAAGATAAATTTATCTTTATCTGATAATTCATCAAAGCCAGGGTAAGTGGCCGTGACCTTGGTAAACAAGATATCTCTCTGTGCATCATGAATTGAGCAAGACAACACAAAGTGCATTTCGTCCTCTATTAAATTACACCGGTCACACAGACGTTGTTCAACCGGTATTGGTGGTTTAACATGCCGTCCGGTCTCGATTTTAAGCTTATGGTTACTTAGTCGGAGTTTTGTGAAAAATCTTCTAGATTCTGTATTTTTACACATTATTATATATGGTTCAAATTTGATGTTTTCTTTGAACAACCGATATGTTCTCATCTTGTTATTTGACCCTGTATCAGCTATTGGATCCTGAAGAGAAGCTTTAAACCGACCCTGAAATAGTGTATCGAGGGACTTTTGTAATTCGTGGCACTGTATGTTGTCAATATCAACATCAAGTTCATTGCCAAGAAAATCTTTAAGTTTATAGAGCCAACCGATTCTCTTAGCACATAATGCTTTGTGCTCTTGAAGAGCATGATAGGTGAATCTGTCAGGGGAACCTTGGACATAAGTGTAAAATTTTACCGAACGAATTACGATATCATAGATTAAGGGGTATACACCCAATTCGGCCCGTACTCCCCAGCTGTGGGTAGATTTGTGAACTTGAAGAAGACGTTTGTAAAATCCTAGTTGTGTTTTCTCTACCAAAATCGTATCGGGGTTTTTAAACAGCAAAAGGTCTGCTCCCCAGACTTCAGACCCATAAAGTAGTATGGGCTTGATCAGAGATTCAAATAAATGGCAGCTAATATTTAATGGAACGTTTTTCCCAGAAATATTATTCAGCAGGGAATATGAGGCACGCATTCCCTTACTACTCAAATGTTCAGCATTCAATCTAAAATGTCCAGTTCTGGAGAACACAACACCTAAGTACTGGTAACAATTACCTTGTGAAACTTCAGTGTTACCAAGAAACCACCTTTGATTTGAAAACGTTGGGCCTTTTTTGAAGACTACTACTTTGGACTTCTCTAAATTGACCTTCAAGTGGTTATCTATGTAATATTGGTGGAGTTTATTAAGACAATTTTGTAAACCCTCTTGGGACTCTGAAAGTAGTAAGAGATCATCAGCAAACAGAAGGTGTGATAGTTTATGACAATTCAGGTCAATGGGCAGGCAACTATCATCCAACCTTTCCTTTATATCATCGATGAATATATTAAATAGTGTGGGAGAAAGGCTGCATCCCTGTCGGACTCCCAGGTGACTTTGGAACCGTGTAGATGTTGTCATTCATCTTCATACTGTATGTTATATTATTATAAAGTGAATTCAAAATGTTGAATATTTTCCCTCCAATACCTTTATTTAATAGTTTTTGGAATAAAATCTCTCGATCAACTGAATCAAATGCCTTGCTTAGGTCTATGAAACATGCATAAAGAGGTTTTTTGTTCGATATATACTTATCTATAATGGTCCGCAGAGTAAATATGTGATCAGTAGATCGGTGCCCTCTTTTAAGCCCTACCTGGTTTTCACTAATTTGTTGTGTGGTTTCCAAGTGGCTAGATATGCGATTGTTGATAATTTTGTTAAATAGTTTACCTAGGGCATTACCAATCGCTATCCCCCTGTAATTATTCGGGTCTGAGTGACCGCCTTTTTTATAAATTGGTACCAAACAGGAGTTCCGCCATTCATCTGGAAAACAACCGTTGTCAAATATTATGTTGAAAAGTCTGACAACATGGTCAATAATGAGTGGGACGACAGTTTTAATAAGTTCATTGCTTATCTCATCTTCTCCAGGACTTTTGTTATTCTTTAAATCCCGAAGAGCTACCAAGATTTCTTCAGCAGTGATTATATTATCAAGAGTACTATTATAGCAACTCTCTATGGAGGGCTTATGGAATTTACTCTCTCCAATATTACATGTAGGCTGACCCAGCAATGATATAAAATGGTCTGCCATGAGATTTTTGTCAACTGGAATGGTTAAATCAGCTTTTTGTTTAGTTCCTATCTTTTTTAGTAGTTTCCAATAGTATGAAGCATTGGATTCTCTGGCTTGCTCCAGCTGACCAATGAGACGGAGGTAATATTCTGTTTTTTTCTTATTAACCAGTTTCTTATATTCTTTTTTGACTGCATGATAATTTTGCTTGGCATCGCTCGTTTGATCAATATTATATAGTGAATAACTGGCTTTTGTTCGCCTTTTCGCAGATTTACAATCCTGGTCATACCATTCATTTTTTTTCTTTTTACTCGCCCCATGTATTTTAACTTGGATTGAAGCTTTACAGTTTAAATGATGTTGGATGGCAGTAAAGTCAGCCATGCTTTCCTGGACCCCGTTCGGGTCACTAGAGTAAGGGGTCATTATAAAATAATTAAGAATTTGCTGAAATTGGGGGGTTTTTAGTTCGTTTTGCACAAGAGTAGGGCTGTGTGCTGTCCATTTTCTCCTGAATTTAACTTTTTTGTAGACTATATTATTGTTGGATGTATGTTTAACTATGGGGGTGATTCTCAGATGAAAGTAACTAAACACTTGGCAATGGTCAGAGTAGTGGATTAGTGGGTAGACATGGAAGTATTTTACATGTGAGAAGAAGGATTCCGATACAATAGTGTAATCTACGGTACTCCTGCCAGCGTAAGTGTGGCAAGTATATTTACCAAAGTTGTCACCAGGAACCGGACCATTAAGTATTATTAGCCTGTGACTTGTAGCGATCTCTAGAAGTCTATGTCCAAATGTATTAAAATTATTGTCTTGGTTCTTCCTTGGTAATTGAACCATATTGAAAGTATCATCTGGCAAATCTGGGAGATACTCTACTCCATCAGTTGAAACTAGTTCCTGTCGATCACTAGTCCTAGAATTGAAGTCTCCCCCTAGCATAATATGGCCCAGGGATCCGAATTTACAAATAAGATGATCTAGGTCATCAAAGGGATCAACTTGTGGACACCGTTTCCAATAAGGTGAATTACCAGGTCTGAAGTATATGATGCCTATGTAAAGGTCTTTATCAATATTAATACAGTTTTTACCTATCTTTACCCATACCATATGATCTGAAGAATGAACAATGTCAACTTTAAGGTGTGATTTATACAATATACCAATACCACCTCTGGGCCTTTGGCCTGAAAATGGTGCTTTGTTAAAATTCTTAAAAGAGTACCCAGGCATATTAATCGAATAACATGAATGTTGCCAGGTTTCAGCCAAACCAACAAAACTAAATTTAGATAAAGAACTCTTAAAATCCACATCAGAAAGCATATCATCATCCAGGCCTTGGACATTCCAAAAGGAACAGCTGAACTGGTCCATACTACTAGCAGTAATACATATACAGAAGTTGCGGAGAGTTAATGAGAGACTTAAGCAGCTTGCAATATTACATACAAATGTTCTGCCCCGAATTATGCATTTGATCTGATCAACATTACAAAATAACTATCTGTACAGTGAAACTTGTCTAAGCCACACACTTTGTAGTGTGGAAGACCGTTATTAATATTATAGTAAATAATGACCCATTTATCATGTCTATACTATTGACTATGATATTGGAATGATTCAGTTACATAGACTAGACTGGTGTGGTTATACTTGTAAACTATAGATCACCAGCGCGAAGCTTTAAGTACACGCGCGAATTTAGTACCCTCGAATAAAGAGACCCGGTGGAAGCGCTGCAAAGGATACACACCTTTTGTGACGTAAGCATTCATTTGTGTCCAAAGAAAGATTCAAGATTTCGTCGGGAACCATGACGATCCCTATTGGAAATACTATGAGTCGTGGGTTCCCCATATGACAATTATTTGGCGGGAGATTTCACGTTGCGCTCCTAGACCTCCGTCTGATCGACGGAGGTAAAAATTGGTTTATTCAGCTTCTATGGAATGATGACAAATATGATGGATTACTTCTTTGTGCATGTGACAGTTTGTTCGGATAATCCAAACTGATATTATTGCACTGTTGTCCCATGTATGTGGTTTTGTACTTCCGCGACCTCTCCTCTACGGAACCGGCAACGCGCATGTTGTGATTGATGTGGCGTGAAAATACGATTGAACACCCTATTCCTATCATCAGAAAGCCATGTTGTCCTATATCTGCTCTATTTGACTGCACCGCCACCTTCCTCGCTAAAACCAGGAATATCCTATCCTAGATACACGTGGTACATATAAGAATGAATCATATTCATGGAAAATGCAACTGTTATTTTCAGCCAATCAACGAAGCAATATCCCGTGTATATTGATCAATCAGATAACTTGCTTTAAGCGAGCATGACATTTTATCACATAACAACAGATTCGTATACTATGAAAGTGGGTGGAACGCGGTCTGTAGTGCAAGATGATCAAAAACCCTTGACGTTGTGATGATGCTCCTTCTCAAGTCAATAACATATCGTCTGGTCCAAATATTGTGCATATATAGCCTTGAGCTACAACAGATAACATCTCGGCAACCAAATTTCTAGATAGTAGCTTGTTTATGGAATATCCGCAAAAATTTTGGGACGGTATGTATGGCAATAATGCATAATAACGAGATAAATAAGTAAGAGCATCAGTAACAGACCCATAGTAATAGCATCTACATGTTTCAGTGTGGCTAATATTGTGAGTAGCGTAAACATTGTAAAGTAACAAAGGTGATCTACTATACCCGGCTATTTGCAAAACCATAACCAATGTGTTTTTTCATCTATCATGAATCCATATTATATTTATGTGTTTTTAAGGTTCCGGCAAATACAAACAACTAAGCCGGTATTTGTGTACACTGTAAATAATTTATTGTAAATTTTACATTATGTTACTGGCACCAAAGGTGCCAGTAACTTACTGTAAAATTTACAGTAGAATGTTACTGTAATTATTACAGTAACTTACTGGCGGCAAAGGTGCCAGTAACTTACTGTAAAAATGCAATAATATATTGTTACTATAAATTTGTTATATGATTTCAAACAGATAATTCTGAAAAAGGAAGACCACGAAGTAACAGAAAGGAAGGATATTCCGTTTTTATCATGGTTATTGTCTGTTTGTCAAGCAGATAAACTGAAAACTATATTGAACACGGAATGTATTACCACTGTATATACATATATGAAGGTGCCGGAACTAATGTTCGACTATCTCATATATTATATAATAAGCCCAACACCCACATACATGATTTTAGATACATCAGCGAGATATTTACGTCAGTTTTACTCATTTAAATGGACCCCATTATAAGGTTACATAATCACACAAGAAAAACAGCCAGGAAAAAGCACTTCTTAAACTCCGATAAGAGTTAAGCCCCTTTGAACCAAACTGGCATATGATATGATGATTTTGGATATATGTTCGTCCACTCGTATTATATTGTGAAAGTTATTATCGTTGCATTATTAACCCTTGTCCAGTTTACTTTAAAATAATGGCCGCCATGATGTCAAAGTGGCTTTACCTTCCCGGAAGCCATATTCCCGCCTATTTTCTGGCCCGGCCGATTTACGAATTTTGTTGTTTTTCGATTTTTTATTTCTCTCAAAAACTTATAAATATAATAGAGAATAATTAGCGTTGCTCAAATAAAATTAAAATGCCCATTTAATCCTACCTGGCCTGGGAAAGAAATTTCCTCCAAACTTTCTGCGCTATCTCCGGAACGACAAAAAAGAGAGAGCTGAAACTCCGTGACTTCATAGTTTATCATATTGGGGTCATTTTGAGCCTATTTGTATGACCCCCCCCCCCCCCGAGGAGAGGATCATGGGTAAATCCAAGATGGCGTCCATGTGGGGTCCCAGAAAAGTAATGTTTTTGTCATTTTCTTCAAAATGTCTTCTTTTCTGCGATGAAAAGTGGGCAAAAACTATTTTATTTCACATCACATTAATTTTTACTAATTTATCATGCTATTTTTGCGGAGAAATTGCATCAATAAAAAATTCGGAAAATCTGACCGAAAAATCGATCAAAAAATGCCGTTTTTGAAAATGACGTCACTGTGACGTCATTAAAGCGGCCATCTTGGATTGTTTTACATTTTCTGGTAGAGCTTGACCCAAGGGTATAGTGTGGTAAGTTTCAGCCCCCTAGCTCAAGCGGTAAGAAAAATAATTAGGGGGGGGGGCATTTCGGCCCCCCCCCTCAGGCCACGACAGGTCCCAAAAAGCCCAGGCCAGATAGGGTTAAACAAGAAAATTTGATGTCGGAGGGGATCCGCCTCTCCCAGGCCAGATAGGCTTAACCATGTGTGGCCTTGGGGGAATCTCTCGTGCTCCGAAATGAAGAAAACTTTGAGCCGAAACTTTGCGACTTTGTAACTTATCATATTGGGGTCATTTTGAGCATATTTGCATAACCCTCCATGTAGGGAATGATGAGAAAATTAAAATCGGGAACTCTGTGAGGGTATAGGCCTACTAGGAATGAGATGTTTTTGGATTTTTTTACAAACGTCCTGTAAAACAACGTGGCTATCAATATAATTCATATACTATAATAGGTATTTTGAATGCGTACGAGTTAACATCGGCGCATGTTGTTATTGAGCCTTAAAGTTGATCATGCGTTCTTACCCCAGAAACCAACAAAGAAGAATTAATTGATGAACAATCAATTTGCAGTAGTATACTCTGTACTTATACTTCACAATCAAAGCAATACACAATGTATTTCTATTAACGATGCATAAACTTGCTGTATATGAAACAGTACGGCGAATTACTTTATTTTTCTTCGTATAAAATATTGTTCTGTATGCCGTAAATTATATTAAATAAAGCAATAAGTTATGCCAGTTTTACAGTAAATGTGTTAAGCGTAATGTATTTTATATTCATGTCAATAAATACTATATTTTGAAAAAAATTATGCAGTAACTAACTGTATACAATGTAATACAGTAAACTACTGCCTGTATTACAGTATTATAATGGGATTACAGTATTATACTGTGATTATGTTTTTGTCCCCCGTCGCAACGCGGCCAACGACTTTAAAATGGTTCTTGCTTCTTTGTGTCCGTGGATGTCCGTGTACGTCCATGCATGTCTGTTCGAAGCGATAACTTCCTTACGCTTTGCTGGATTCTTCCGAAATTCGGAATACACATTCCTTGCGACAAGACGCCAGTCTGTATTGCATTTCAGCAACATCTGCCTGAAGGTGGCGCCACTGGTTCTTGCTTCTTTGTGTCCGTGTACATCCGTGCATGTCTGTTGGAAGCGATAACTTCCCAACGCTTTGTTGGATTCTTCCGAAATTCGGAATACGCATTCCTTGCGACAAGACGCCAGTCTGTATTGCATTTCAGCAACATCTGCCTGAAGGTGGCGCCACTGGTTCTTGCTTCTTTGTGTCCGTGGACGTCCGTGCATGTCTGTTGGAAGCGATAACTTCCCAATGCTTTGTTGGATTCATTCGAAATTCGGAATACGCATCCCTTGCGACAAGACGTCAGTCCGTATTGCATTTCAGCAACATCTGTCTGAAGGTGGCGCCACTGGTTCTTGCTTCTTTGTGTTCGTGGATGTCCGTGTACATCCGTGCATGTCTGTTCGAAGCGATAACTTCCTAACGCTTTGTTGGATTCTTCCGAAATTCGGAATACACATTCCTTGCGACAAGACGCCAGTCTGTATTGCATTTCAGCAACATCTGCCTGAAGGTGGCGCCACTGGTTCTTGCTTCTTTGTGTCCGTGGACGTCCGTGCATCTCTGTTGGAAGCGATAACTTCCCAACGCTTTGTTGGATTCTTCCGAAATTCGGAATACGCATCCCTTGCGACAAGACGCCAGTCCGTATTGCATTTCAGCAACATCTGCTTGAAGGTGGCGCCACTGGTTCTTGCTTCTTTGTGTCCGTGTACGTCCGTGCATGTCTGTTGGAAGCGATAACTTCCTAACGCTTTGTTGGATTCTTCCAAAATTCGGAGTACACATTCCTTGCGACAAGACGTCAGTCTGTATTGCATTTCAGCAACATCTGCCTGAAGGTGGCGCCACTGGTTCTTGCTTCTTTGTGTTCGTGAACGTCCGTGCATGTCTGTTGGAAGCGATAACTTCCCAACGCTTAGTTGGATTCTTCCGAAATTCGGAATACGCATTCCTTGCGACAAGACGCCAGTCTGTATTGCAACATCTGCCTGAAGGTGGCGCCACTGGTTCTTGCTTCTTTGTGTCCGTGCATGTCTGTTGGAAGTGATAACTTCCCAATGCTTTGTTGGATTCTTTCGAAATTCGGAATACGCATTCCTTGCGACAAGACGCCAGTCCGTATTGCATTTCAGCAACATCTGCCTGAAGGTGGCGCCACTGGTTCTTGCTTCTTTGTGTCCGTGGATGTCCGTGTACGTCCGTGCATGTCTGTTCGAAGCGATAACTTCCTAACGCTTTGTTGGATTCTTCCGAAATTTGGCATATGCATTCCTTGCGACAAGACGCCAGTCCGAATTGCATTTCAGCAACATCTGCCTAAAGGTGGCGCCACTGGGTCAAAATGGATCTTGGTTCATTGTGTCCGGGGATGTCAGTTTGAATTCTTTACAAGCGATAACTTCCAAATGCTTTGTCGCATTCTCACGAAATTCGGCATGTACGCATTCCTTGCGACAAGACATTGGCTCAGCCGCTGCTATTGCATTTCAGCAACATCTGCCTGAAGGTGTCGCCACTGGATCTCGCTTCTTCATGTCCATTCCTGTTCGTGGATGTCTTTGCAAGCGATAACTGCCAAATGCTTTGTTGGATTCTCCAGAAATTCAGCATACGCATTCCTTGCGACAAGACGCCAGTCGCCGGTTTCAGCAACATCTGCCTGAAGGTGGCGCCGCTGAGTTTCTCTTCTTCTTGTCCGTTCCAGTTAAAATGAGTCTTCAATTTTGCTATGAAAACAATCTATTCCACATCATATGATTTACTCTAAAGCTTTTGCATCAACCATTTTTTTATTTCAGAAGTATAATATGAAATAACTGGCGGGGAATCCTCGCAGTACTGAACCCCTAGTTTTTTAATTTCGTGTCATCTTAAACGAAGGACAACATTTCCTTCAATTTTGCTATCAAATAATTGCATTTCATATCATATGATTTACCCTAAAGCTTCTGCACGAACCATTTGTATCCACACATGTAACTTACTATATTAATTACAACTGAGTTCCTAAAGTTCGGGTGCACACTGTGATCAATTTCCTGAATTGAACTGGATTCATCCTTGCTGGTCTTCAGACTGACAGATGATGGCATGCAGTTGTCAGTGCGGTTGTTCATGTACAGAGAGCTTTCATGTCGGAACACCACCACTACCCTCAAGGAGAGCATGTCCCGGCCCACCCCCAGGGTGCCGAGCCGCACCCTCTATCTCCCAAACTAGCCCTCGCTCGACCTTCATATATTTTGTTTGAACATATATATCTCCAATACATCTCGGCAGAAAGTTGAAATTTGTGTGTAGTCTGCAATATTGGTATAATTCTGCCACCCGTCAATGAATTGCAACCCCAAAAGGCTTCAATTTATCAGGCACAGACCCATGTTTTATCCATTGGCCAATTTTGGCCCTGGGGTATTGTCATCGTCTTGTACGTCCGTCTGTCCGTTCGTGAGCGAGATAGCCAGAAAATCGTTCCGCTGATGAATTCCAAATTTGGTATGCTTATTTACCCAGTCAAGGACCAGAAGCCTATTGAATTGAGACCTGATTGGGTAGAAACTTTGGCGGCCATCTTTAATTTTATGCAAAATGGATAATGATCCATATCTCGGAAACCATTCAGCTGTTCAATACGAAATTTGATATACATCATCGATACATCAAGCAACTTTCAACGAATTACCAAACAGGCTTTTCTGATTAGCTGGAAACCCTGGAGGCCATCTTTAATTTATGCGAAATCGATAATGATACATATCTCGGTTACCATTCAATTGTTTTATATAAAAGTTGGTATACATCATCGATATATCCAGATACTTTGAATCGGGACCTGACTGACCGAAAACCTTGGTGGCCATCTTTAATTTATGCAAAATCATTAATGATCTCTATCTCTGATTCCGTTGAAGTGCTCAATGTAAAATTTGGTATACATCATTGATGCATCAAGAGACTTACGATGAATGACAGATCTGGTTTCTCTGATTGGACGGAAATATTGGCGGCCATCTTTAATTTATTCAAAATCTTTATTGATGTTTATCTCCGACCATTTAAGTGTTCTATACGAAACTTGGTTTACAGCATCGATGTATGAAGAGACTTGCATTAATGAATAACCACATGAGTTCCTCTGAGTGGCGGGAAGGATGGGCAGCCATCTTTAATTTATGCAAAATCATTAATGATTTCTATCTCTGACACTGTTCAAATGCTCAATATAAAATTTGGTATACATTATCGATGCATCAAGAGATTTGTGGAATGAATACCGCTTTCTTTGTTTGGATGGAAACCTTAGGGATCATTTCTAATTGCAAAATTTTTGATAATCTGTATATTTGTCACTTGACTGCTTGGTGTTCCTGACATCTTAGTTCAAATTGAATACCCTTCAGGATTCTTTCAAATTTGGTGTGTGGGTACCTTCCCTCAAGATCTGGCTTGAGAATATTTTTTGTGTTGATTCGTATACAGGGGGCACCACCTGAAAGCTAGGTAAAGTGTTTCCAGACAATAACTTTTGAAAACCTTGACGGATTCATTTCAAATTTGGTGGGTAGGTACCTCACCTCAATTTCTCGTTTGGCATTGTTTTTCATGCTGATCCACATATAGGTGGTGCCACCTGGGGGCCAATTTTAAATTATATTTCCGGACAATAACTTTTTAAACCTTGACTCAATTTTTTCTAAGTTTGGTATATGAATACATGTACCTTACCTGAAGATTTCGCTTGGGATTGTTTTTCTTGTCGAT
>JAVTVY010026823.1:0-10191 GCA_036873755.1 Hanleya hanleyi | reverse complement strand
GCTGAAAGGTTTTCATTCAGGTTATTCTTCGTACCATTCTCTTAACAAAAAACATGTCAGGAAGGGTGCAAATCCTTAAGTAAATACGCCATAATCTAATGCGACAAACTACCAAATATTTGAATTAAAAATATACTTAAAAACTTTGGATTTTTCTTGGTACACTAAATCTCAATTATGGTCCTGATTTGTTTTAAAATTTCAATTCGATAACATTTACGATAAACCAAGAATGCGGTAGTTCGTCTTTATTTTCAAAATAACCAGTTTTGATGAAAAACTACTTCAGATTAAACATGTGCACCTGCCATATAACAAGTCAATATGGTAACTATTTCTTTTATCGAACTCAATACATTGGAAATTATTTCAACATACTGTATACTCTCTAAAAACTACTGTGTACAATTGTGCACATCCACATTAAATTGTGTACCACAGATACACATTTTGTGTATAGTACATACACAGTATGTGAATCACTGGTACACAATTTTATGTGGATGTGCGTTTTCACCACAGTAATGTGTATCGCTGATCCACGGTGGTTTTTAGAGAGTAGCATATCACACTGCCGTCTTTTTCAGCATATTTGCATACCCCTCCGAACAGAGGATCTAAATTTTCAAAATTTCATACATGCTAATTATTTCCTAATTTATTACGTTTTTAATGGGGGAAATCAAATTAAAAAAAAAGTTCTGGGAGAGAGATATGATGTTGCCTTTTTTTCTGAAAATTTTACCATTTATTTCATGAAATATTCCTACTGGCTGCTGAGATTTTTAGGTGTTGTGCAAAGTTGGTATGCAAATATGCTTTGATGATGCCACCCTGTGAACTTAAGATAATTGATAGACAGATAATAGCAAATTTTCTTGTCTAAAATACACATGAATCCGATTTTTTGAATGCATTCCACGAACATTGTATTTACACATCATTGGATTTGGTCGCCAATATTTTCAGAAATATGGTTACCATAGTAACTGGTAACTAAGCGTTTTATTTCAGGTACTAAACAAGTTGAAGTAATTTTTTTTGAATATGAATTGCATAAACCTGTGTTACTGCATATTGAGTAATTAAAATTTAATAATACTGCGAAATTTCCACCATAAAGCCCTTAGTAACCTGTTGCTATGACAACCATATTTCTGAGAATCATATTCCCTTAAAGTGATCGTAAACCCTCAAGTAAAGTTTCCATCAAAAGATCATTGTAAACAGTGTGGGAAAATATTTATTGTAATTTTTTACGATTTTATTACATAAAAGCATGATATTCTATGGTGGTCTGTTATCTTGGTCCAGTGACGTCACACTGCTTTAATACATATATTTCAAACTTTGTATGCACTTTCCAATGCTTGATTCAACCTTAAAGTGTGTATACACAGACTCACTGTTCCAATGTGCATGTCTCAGCCAAATCTGGGAGATGGTAACTCATAAGTGTCAAGCCAATTTGAATCTTGCATTTAATTCCCCAGATTTTGGTGAAACATGCACATTGGAACAGTGAGTCTGTGTTGAAACTCAAAGTATACACACCTTAAGCTTGAATCAAGCATTGGAAAGTGCATACAATGTTTGATATATATGTATTAAGGCAGTGTGACGTCACTGGAGCTAAATATGATTGCAACAGACCATCATAGAATACCATGGTTTATTTGCAGTTTACTCTGTGTAATAAAATCGTAAAAAATTACAATAAATATTTTCCCACACAGTTTGCAATGGTTTTTCATTTGATTGAAACTTTACTTGAGGGTTTACGATCACTTTAAACAGACTTGAATAGTAAGCAATACTCTCTAAAAACTACTGTGGACAATTGTGCACATCCACATTAGATTGTTTATCGCTGGTACATATTTGGTGTAGAGTACATACACAGTTTGTGCATCCCAGGTACCGGTACACAATTTTATGCAGTCTGATTAAAATAAGACCTATCATGCTGCTCCGCTCAGTAGGTCTGAAGGAAAGCTTATGTCCACTGACCTCTAGCAATTGACCAATCAAATCATGTCTTCAATGCAGGTGTATTTTAACTGTGAAAAGTATGATTGGCAAATCTGTTATGCATATCAGAATATCAGTAAATACCTTTGGTGTAATTTATTGTCCAACATTCTGAGTGAGGCATCTTTTATGAAATCAAAAGGGCTACAATGGTGTTCATCTAAATTCTTTTTATATCTTATTAGTATTATAGTGAATTTAAATGGTGACCATTAGAACTTGCTTTGTCTAATTTAAGTCATTTTGAGAAGCCCAAAAATTATATTTCTCATGAATGCCCAAATTCAGTTCATAGCATATTATATTTGAATAATCTAAAACTTCATAACAAATTACCAAATATTTTCCACATGCACCTTTATGCTCATTTTCTTACCTAGTCATTTTGAGAATCCCAAACTACAAATAAGTCACACTTGATCTAATACATCACATAGTATATTTGAGAAGACCATACACATAATTCTCAGTGCAAAGAATGATGGGGATTATCTGATATTTTTTTGGAGTTTTTTTTTTTTATTTTTTTTTTTAAATCTAAATCAAGGAATTTATATTGACTCAAATTATCTTGGTCAAAATCAATCTTTCATCCCTTAGATTATTATTTGGGCTTATTTCAAGGTCATTAAAACAAACCACGGCATGGACATCCATGGTTAAATCCAACATGGCAGCGAAATGGGGTCATGTTCTTTGGGCTTTTCTAATCCAGTATAAGACCATGTTCTTGTGAAATCAACTAGTCCAACAGTGCTTCTGAAACTTTGTTGACATATTTAAGTTGGTTTGGAAGTGCATATCCTATTTATGATATGAAAGAGTTTTTTCAAAATTACTATTTGTAATGCTGTTGAACTTAACTTATACCTTCTTACTACTTTACCATAACACAGAACAATACGAAGCTGTGCATCTGAAAACCCCTCGGCTCTGGGCGCCAGCCATTCATAATGTATTCAATTTGAAGCAAGACTTCAGGAACACCAAGCAGTCAAGTGACAAATATACAGATTATGAAAAATTTGCCATTAGAAATGGCCTCTAAGGTTTATGTCCAATCAGAGAAGTCGGTATTCATTACATAAGTCTGTTGATGCATCGATGATGTATACCAAATTTTGTCATATAGAGCATTTGAAAATTATCAGAGATAGAGATCATTAATGATTTCGCATAAATTAAAGATGGCCGCCCATCCTTCCCACCACTCAGAGAAACTGATGTGGTTATTCATTGCAAGTGTCTTGATACATGGATGCTGTATACCAAGTTTCAAATAGAACACTGAAATGGTATCAAAGATATACATCATCAAAGATTTTGCATAAATTAAAGATGGCCACCAAGGTTTCCGCCCAATCAGAAACACCAGAACTGCCATTTATCGTAAGTCTATTGATGCATCGATGATATATGCCAAATTTACATCGAGCACTCGAACGGTATCAGAGATAGAGATCATTAATGATTTCGCATAAATTAAAGATGGCCGCCCATCCTTCCTGCCACTCAGAGGAACTGATGTGGTTATACATTGCAGGTCTCTTGATACATCGATGCTGTATACCAAGTTTCATATAGAACACATGAATGATATCAGAGATATATATCATTAAAGATTTTGCATAAATTAAAGATGGCCACCAAGGTTTCCATCAAATCAGGAAACTGATTTGGTCATTCCTTTGAAGTTTCTTGATGCATCGATGATCTATACCAAGTTTCACACTGAACAGTGAAATGGTACGGAGATACACAAGATTAATGGTTTCGCATAAATTAAATATGGCCGCCAAAGTTTCCAACCAATCGGGTTCAGATTCAATAGGGTTCTGGGTCATGAGCATATGGATGTGCAGTGCAAGTTTGGTGTGCCTAGGGTAAGTCATTCTAAAGATATCTTGGTAACGAGAAAGCTGTGATGGTTTCGCATAAATTAAAGATGGCCGCCAAATTTTCCAACCAATCAGGTCCAGATTCAATAGAGTTCTGCGTCACGCGCATACGGATGTGCACTGCAAGTTTGGTGTGCCTAGGGTAAGTCGTTCTGAAGATATCTTGGTAACGAGAAAGGTGTGACGGACGGACGGACTGACGGACAGACGGACAGACGGTACGACGGACAGACGTACATGACGACGACAATACTCTTCAGCCAAATTTTGGCCGAGGGGTAAAAATGAAGAAGCTGATTATTAAGCTGATGAAGAATCTGAGTGGTGACTGGGGCATCCATGATGTTTGAGCATGTCAACCGTATGCTGGGTCCATAAAGTGTATAGCCCATTTACCACTTATAACAATATGTTGATGTATGTATTTGAAGCATGGGCTGTCTCTGTCCCGTCACAATGGTATAGCGCATTGGAGGACGCTGGGATGGGTTGCATTGTCACAGTGGTTGTCACGGATGATTTATATATAAAACAAATTGTATTATGCATGTAGAATGTATGCACGGAAAGGTGGAGTTCGTCACCTTGGCTGGAGATGCTTGACGCACTGCTACCGACACAGGTTTTCAGAGCTTTTGCACGATATATTATCTCTGTGTTTGCCTGGACGGCGTCCGGTATCGATGAAAGTTACTCCATAGGGTTTTCAATTTTCGGATTCCAATCGTATTTCCTAACATCCATTGTGTCTCGGTATGCGAGATCGAACTTCAAGGCTCTGGCTACTCTAGTTATGAATAAATAGTTGGGAAAGATGAGTGTTGGTGGAAATGATAAATGATTTGTTCATTTGAGTGCAACGAATTAGAACATAATTGAGGCTACTAAGATCTTGTTGACTACACCTATCAAGAAGAATAAGCTAGTAAACGGCGCATTGTTAAAGCAATGCGGTAACCGAACATAAGTGGATCAGAGACTTTTTTGATATGTGTTTATTTGCTAATGCTGATTCAATTTGGATTCAATTAATTTACTGTATATTAAGCGCTCAGACCTTGTGCTTTTTGATGGTTATATGCTATGCGTGCCTGATAATAGGGCGAACGGGATCGGATCTGTGTCCCGTTTATAACACCGAGAGATATTAAATTATGACTGAGATATCTGAAATGTCAGAGAATATTTTTTTGGAGTTTTGTTAAAATCTTCGATCATTAAGCCTTTGTCATATCCGGGCAAAGAGATATTTTCACTGGATGATTTTCGCCATTTGTAAAGTATGGCTTTCAAATTATGAGGGCCGATGCATGGCACAACGTCAGCCGTCAATCGGTTTATACACATATTGAATATGTGCTGTTTATCTTATTGCTAACAGCCAATTATCAGTCAGCAAAACGTAAAGATCGTAAATCTGAAAAAAGAGCCTGTGAATGTGTAATTCTCACGAAAATGTTTGAAGCACGAATGGAAAGTTAGAGTATTTACAATGTGCTTGCTTGCCTATGCTGGATTTTGTAGATCAGCAGAACTGTTGTACATTCGAAGATGTGATATTATACTCTATTCAGCTTATATGTCGATTTTTTATTGAAAAACCAAGAGACTGATGTGTATAGAGATGGAGTTTGGCTAGTTATTGCCAAGACTGGTAACAAATTATGTCCTGTAAATAGGCTGTTTGAAATAATGGCGTGTATAGCCGAAGATTTGGATGTATTCATTTTAGAAACGTGAGTAAATGTGCTACGTGTTATAAACTTCAGGAAACATAAGCCAATGTCTTACAGTCGGTTACAAGAAGTACTTTTTTGAAGCATTGAAACCGCATGTACCCAATATTAAGATATATGGGTTGCACAGCCTGCGTGCTGTTGGTCCCTCTGCGTCAGCAATTAATGATGTACAAGATGGAATGTTCAAACATCACGGACTTTGGAAGAGTGAGATGTATTCATTTTTAGAAACGTGAGTAAATGTGCTTCGTGTTAACTCAGGAAACAGATAAGCTAATGTCTTACAGTCGGTTACGAGAAGTATTTTGAAGCGCTGAAACCGCATATACCCAATATTAAGATATATGGGTTGCACAGCCAGTGTGCTGTTGGTCCCTCTGTGGCAGAAATTAATGATGTACAAGATAGAATGTTCAAACATCACGGACTTTGGAAGAGTGAGTGTGCCAAAGTCAATGTCTCTTGGCCTGTAACGCTTTCTTTGAAGCTCGTCATGTACCGTACGACACCACCACAAAAAGTGTTTGTTGAATTTTGTGTTAGGGGGAGGGGTCTTACATGAGGAGTCTGAGAAATATAGTTTCCTTTGGTTGAATGGAATGAATTAAAAGGAAACTTCTTTCTCCATAGGGTGTAAGACGTGAGTATAGCTCCTACTGTGAACTGTGTTCAGTTGAGCGCTTTATGTGTTTTATAAGAGAGAGAGGGTCTCTGTTTAACCATTCTCGTCTACGGTACACGTCGATGCTACAACGAACGCTTAATTTAAGCACCCTGGAAATATATATGCTGAAATATATGTGGGGTTAGGGTTTCCCTAAATATGTGAGTCCCCCGAAATGTATGTGGGGTTAGAGTTCCCCGAGATGTGTGTGGGGTTAAGTCCGCCGAGATGTGTGTGGGGCTAGAGTCCCCCGAGATGTGTGTGGGGTTAGAGTCCCCCGAGATGTGTTTGGGGTTAGAGTCCCCCGAGATGTGTTTGGGGTTAGAGTCCCCCCGAGATGTGTTTGGGGTTAGAGTCCCCCGAGATGTGTTTGGGGTTAGAGTCCCCCGAGATGTGTTTGGGGTTAGAGTCCCCCGAGATGTGTTTGGGGTTAGAGTCCCCCGAGATGTGTTTGGGGTTAGAGTCCCCCGAGATGTGTTTGGGGTTAGAGTCCCCCGAGATGTGTGCGGGGTTAGAGCCCCCCGGGATGTGTGCGGGGTTAGAGTCCCCCGAGATGTGAGAGTTTTTTGGAATATGTGTGGGGTTAGAGTCCCCGTGTAGAATGTGTGGGGTTAGAGTCCCCAAAGTGATTGTCAATAAAGCGTTCGTCGTCATGTACCGTACGACACCACCACAAAAAGTGTTTGTTGAATTTTGTGTTAGGGGGAGGGGTCTTACATGAGGAGTCGGAGAAGGGCCATAAAGGGCAAGAAGCCTGACTGCACATATGCAAGGTAATAGGTATCTTTCATGTAAGTTTCGAAGTTGTCCATCAAATAGTAAGATAAGAATTTGTTGCTGGACTGATGATAAAGGGCCTTATAAAAAACTGACAGTGCACATCTGCAAGGTACGAAGCATCTTCCATGTAAGTTTCAAAGATTCTTGACAAAAAATTATTGAAGGACAGATGTACATGTGGATTACATGACCCTGCAGTTCAATGGGTTGAGGGGTAAAAATGGAACCATTCAGATCTATCTTTATTTTCCAGGACTTTCAAGTCCCGTGATCTGTACGAACCCTGAAGAGAATTCAATTTACAATATTTTTACAGGAAGTCAGGTGGTCAGACAGACACTTTCATTGAGTGCTGTCAATACTGAGGTCGGACTCTGACTGCGCAAGTGTCATTCCTGCACTGGACAATTCCTTGTGTGTTGACATAAAAAGCATCCAGTCTGTAATCAATACATAAAAAAATGGAGATAAACGTACACCTTATGCTAGCTCGGATATATGGACTTACAGTAAAAACGTGATATTCCTGAAGCTGTAAAGTGTATTCTTAGACATCTTAGCATTTTCCAGTATTCTAATTTCTATAAATTTTCCATATCTTTTTTAAATCTCATTCAATCAACCAGGACAGGACTTCTGTTTAACTGTTCCAGACCAACCATTTACATACCTTAGTAACAAACGCATCGGCAGCTGACAAATTATTCTTCTTCAGCTGGTCACGGACAGCCTGAACGAGTCTGGGGTCGTAACCATGAAAACTGTCGCTGGAGCATGTCGGAGAGGGGAAGACATCCCGAAGAATGTTCCGCAGTCTCAGTTTGTCATCTTCGTTGTTCATCCTAGGTACAACGATATGCGTAATGGCGTGCACGAGGCAGTATTCCTCTCTGCTACGTACACTCTGAGTCTGCACGATATCAGCAACACTTCCTGTTAAACCCAACAATAAAAGCATCTGAACACATCAAATGATCAAATGATATATAATTACTTTTTCAAATAATGCCATAAAAGAAAAATACAGCAAGTGGACGACAGTTTCCACATTACCTAGAACATGAAAAAGTTCACTGATCGTAAGATTTTCCAGGAGAGAGAGAGAGAGGGGGGGGGGGGGAAATCTAGGGAATCTGCCCATCTTGGGGTTCCGGTCCCTGTAGCTTGTGGCAAGTCAGGGCACTGAACCCTTGACTAATGATGTGACTCGCTAAATAGGCAGGTTTTGGGTAACAGTACAATGCTAAAGATATTGGAACTGCACGAGGAGATAAATTAGTCCATACACAGAGGTTATGGTAGAGTCTGAGTGCTAATCAGAGAGATCAAAATGTATGAACCTGTATAATACTGGGTTCAATTCTGTATAATACTGGGTTCAATTCTGTATAATACTGGGTTCAATTCTGTATTACTGGGTTCAATTCAGCTGCAAGAATGTACTGGGTTTGGACCAGTGTGCATTTCTCTTCGTGTATAAGCTTAATTTTAGTGCACTAGTCTCATAGTTATGAACAACAGGAATGTTATTTGTGGCTCTACCATGGGTCACATGAGACAGCTATTTGTCACTTTATATATGGAGGCTTCCACCTGTTAACTTGAGTATTGAAGTACATCTCAAAGATAGCTCAAAGTTCACAGATAGATACCTAACTCTACTCAATTCCATGTGGCAGCATAGTAAGGTCACTGGGGGTCAAGGTTTATCGTGGCGGATTAGCTTACAGCAATCCTGCTCTCTAAAACAGTAGAATGGAGGTATAAAACGTCTTTTTTTCTCAATAAATCAGTTTATGTAATGAATTCAGCAAAATCCTCATGAGGCGCACACAAACATCAAATTGAAGTTAAATAATAAATTGTCATCTGTAATTTGCATAATAATGTCATGCTATTGAAACAAAATTGACTTGTTCTTCAAATGGCAAATTAATTTTGGGCCATGGAACAATATATAGATTAATGTGCGTGAGTGTTGGAGCCCTGGTTAAGAAGGAATCAAAGTTATTGAGCAAAAACGATCTTTTTTACATCCATTTTAGAGAGTGGGATCTCCCTAAGCTGCTTACCTTCCGTCTCCTCTATTATAGTGGATTGTATCTCTCTGTCTAGGGCTCGCTCAGCCTTCTTCAGAGCAGCCATACTGATAACAGCTTTCAGCATTCTAATGGTGATCTTGTTCTCCTCCTTTCTAGGGAGCTAATACAAGTGAGAAAATGATAGGAAGCAAAGAATGTTAATTAGCTGGGCTGGAGGAAATTTGACCAAAATATGCTGATCCCTTGAAAGCTATTCCCATAAGCTCTTGTCAAAAAATATATATTTATCAGGTTTTTTGTTTTGTTTTACACTTCCTTCTAAAGTCACCAAATCAATTCTGCAATTTTTTGTTTCGTTCGGTTTTATGAAAGAGAAAATATGTAAAGAAAAATATATTAAAGAAATTATTGTGAATTTGTTCCACTTTCCCACAGAATAACTCTTCTTACTTTTATCACTTCTGGTCACAATTAATGGGGAGACAACTGTGCACTGTCCAGCAGAAGAGGTGGTATTGGCAAGGTAATATATGTGAATAACTAAGGCTTCACTGAGTAAGGGGAGATCACTTACGGTCACAATTAAGGGGTAGACAACTGTGTTCAGAACAACTGTTCAACTAGCAGAACATGTGGTATTGACAACTTGATATGATATCTGTAGTTAAGATTTTGCATGCCAAGATAATTCATGATCACAATGGAGGGGGAGACAACTTTTAGAACAGGTGATATTGACTTGGCAGATGTGTAAGAAACACATACAAAAGCATGAAGAAAACATAATGCGAAAATATATTCTGTGACCTTCGGCATTCTCGCTTGGTTTTAAACCCCTGAAAACCAGAATCATTTCAAAAGGAAGTTCTTGTCCTAAGCACAATCATTCTATACAGGTTCACCATACAAAAAGATCAGTCCGCACCATAATCCACATAATTACCTGTGTGGACAGCATATCGAGAAATAGGGTAAGTTTACTGGTCCAGTCTTTGAACTCTTCAAATCCTCGAGAGCACAGCAGCATCTCTACAATT
>JAVTVY010026822.1:0-10469 GCA_036873755.1 Hanleya hanleyi | reverse complement strand
CGAAGACATTGATGGCCGACCTATTTTATTCACAAATTCGCAGTGGACCCCTTTTCACTACACTTGCTTTCGTACTATATCATCCAAGTCGTGAAATATAATGTATCGTTGAAATGGCTAGGCTGGACCTACATTCATTATTTATATGGATTAATTTGTATCTAATAATATTGCCCCGGTGAGCCGGATCAACGTTGTCGAGAGAGGGGATGTGGCTCAGCCGGTTAGTCTTTAAATCTTGTCTGGACAGACGGTTGGTGTCATAGGCGAAGTCATGGGTTCAGATCCCATGTGACAACTATGAAATTTACTCCTTAAGCTTGCCTTCATCTGAACTGGTTCTCATGGAACATATTTTGTCTGAAAATGTTGTATCATTGTGTCTTGATCAAATGTTCTAATTATAATCTCATCGCAATATTCATCGTGCGCTTTTTAAATAAATGCATAAGTTAGTTGCTATAGCTATCATCATTGGCAAGTTACTGAAACAAAACAGCTTGAAAATTCGAAAGTAAACTTGAAAATTTGCATATAATATAACACATGTTCTAATATAGTTCGCTATGATGTAGATCGCTGTGTTCTGTGGTTTACTCATATTCCGTATTCTATGCACTCACAATATTGGCCTGTGGGGTCATATGACTTCCTGTCAGTACGCCAGCATTTTTTTTTTTTTCACCAACTTTATATGTTGCCTTTAATAATTATACATTTTAGTAAGCTTACATAATGGCCATCACTAAGTTACCATCAGAGCGATTTTATATCAATCAACCCTTCCATGCCTGGGATATTTGAGACCTGTCCAGGTCTGGGAAGGGGCCATTTCGACCCTCCCCTAAATATTTTCCGTACTTCTGGAGCTAGAGATCTGAACCTTCCCACAATATATCTTGGGGATAAACTCTACCAGAAAATGTAAGACAATCCAAGATTTTCCGATTATTTTATTGATACTATTTTCTCCTAAATAAAATAAAATAAAATAAAATAGTTTTTGCACACTTTTATCCACAGAAAAGCAAACATTTTGAAGAAAATATCACTTTTCTGCTACCACCACATGCCCGCCATTTTTACTTTGCCAGGCAATGACCCTTAGCTCGGAGCGGTATGGAAATAGGTTTAAAATAAAAATGATAGGCTATAAAGTCACGGAATGTCCCCTCCTAATTTGTTGTCGTTCGGAAATAATGTAGAAAGTTAGGTAGGGAAATGGGGAATAATGCCCCCAGGCCTGGTAGAGTTAACGGATCGTGCTGTCGTGTTTCTGACTGAGGACCAGGATATCGTGACATCCCAAAGCGATCACGCACAGGTCACGCGAATGTTATATCAGTTACTAGGGGATTGGGCTATTTATAGATGAACGACGCTGACGAAACGAACAAAATGTGCGCGGATCCTTGTCCTACAGCGACATGAGAGGTCGCCATTGGTACTAACCGTCTGTAGCAACTTTTGACCTTCAGTAAGCCAAGTTTTTTTAATTTGAGGAAATCCTTGTGTTATCTTATATACTTCCCCCAAGATGTATATTTTGACTCGGTATGAATATTTATTTCTACTCCCAGAAGATCCTAGGCAAGCCATTGGTCGACATCGGTCACGCGCCGTTGGGATAAAAACACATATCAAACTGCACTGGCTGACCCAGTTGACTGCAGTTTGGCAATGTAAACAAACATGGCAGCTGGAGTGTTCTGTCAGCGACAGAACTGGAAATAAAGAATATGTCGGATATCAAATTTGTAAATCTGACCGATAGTATGTACGACTGTTCCTGGAATATCTGGAAAAGGTAGTGCACTGTGACTGTGTACCAGTTGACGAAAGCCGCCTGACAATGACTTGGCTTTGACGATCTTGACTCGGTAGGCCTACGCTCACATGCGCCGGTACAATGTGAATGATGTGGAAGTTTACCCCTGATATTCGCGTTTATTCTTATTTGACGTGTACAATTTTAGGTTACATGAATCAAAATACTGTTAGCATACAGAAAACATTCTTAGAATACGTTGTTTAATTCAAGATTGACCATTTTCAGACGTTTTTTGATCGAAAACTGTGCCGTCTTTTTCGCCGACTCGACCCCAGCTCGGCCGATCAGCCGATCAGCCGAAGAGTTGGCGATCAGAATCTAGCGCTGTACGGTCTTTTGACTTATCATTTCGAGCAGAAGTCATGATTTCTTGTCACATTTCTATTAAATATGACCAAATCTACACTGCTGATTCCGAATATATCAAAATATTTGACGCGTCTCCAACCGTTTTTATTGTCACTTTTGTCGTATTTGACTATAGCAAGTTTTAGAGCCACTTTACCTCGCAACTTTCCCGAGTTGAAAAGGCTGTTCGTAGAAATAAATTCGTTATCCTGTCTCTGCTCGTTTGATACTGAATTTTATCCTGTTTCCTGGCGAATGCCACACTCCCGCTTCGCGGTCGTGTGGCATTTTCGCCAGGAAACAGGATAAAATTCAGTATCAAACTCGCAGGGACAGGATAACTTATAATGCCCACCGGTCGATACTTCATGTAGGAACAATTGTCCTTTGTCTCTGTGTCGTTGAAAAGGCATAGGTCTAGACACATTGTTGTCCCCAGACTTGGCTATTGTATGCATTGTCTCGTGATTCTTACATAAAGTATGAACCTGCCCACCAGAACCAAGTACAGGTACCCGTATGTCTAGTCCAGCTTCTTTCGTCCATATTTCTGGCGCTATCCATTGAATTTATTGCTAACTAACAGTTCATTAACCTTTCATCCCCAACACGGCAGCTCGAAATTACGCCAACATGTTGTTATTCCGTTCCAAGCCGTAGACTACCATATCCCAATATTCCGCAGTAATCATCCACTGGTCACATGTTTCCCGCTTGATGTATTTGTTGCTATTTATAGATGACCGATACTCACAATACGAGCCGAATGGATCGAGTACCGTGCGATAGTCCTACATGTGCTACATAACGGGCGCCATGACAGATGCATTGATCGTAACCTGCGACGGACAGTTGCATGATTGAACCAGGGTTGGGAACTGAGTTCCTGCCATTTCAGCAATCTTCTGCGAAATCGTCTATTCAAATTGTCCGCTATGTTCACCTGTATTATAGTAGGACCATCCGGTTATCCTTTTAATAGTACCAACTGCTCATGACAAAGCCAATTCATATAGTCACCAGCTTCGGTCAGTCGAACCATGGCAACGAAGTGTGAATTTTTACATCTGGAGAGAATAACGTTCCACTAGGCGATATGATTATATGGATATGATACTTTTGTAGATCACGTTAGATTTTGTGAGTACAAAATCGCATAGTGGCCTGACGAGTGATGACATCAATGGCGGACTTGCACAGTACCAGCTATCCAATCAGATTTCTTGATTTGCACTTCCGGTTTGTCGATTCTGGCCCAGTTACCCAATAAAATGACAAAACAAGCACTTCCGGTTTATCGTCTGCTCATATTATCCAAGCCTCCCATTGTCTGGCTACACAGGACAGACGCTTCTGCCACCGAGCGACATCCACTCTCACAAAATGAGTAGTTCAGTGAAGGTGATATAGAAGGTCAATCGGTGTGACTTGTCACCTGACTTCCTGTCAGATTACGCCTTTCATTCTATGAATACTCTCTCGTCTGGGTCGTTTTTTCTTCTATCTGGCGGTTACATAGTTCATTATTTTTCATCAGATGACTCTCTCTGAATATGTGTATCTATACCGCTCTAGCCGGCACTAGTAGCCATGTAGTCATGTCATTCAAGATGTCCAAATGAACAACTACAATAAAAGCATGACAGGGATACAAATCATCGCAGGGACCACTTTGGTTCTTGTGATGTTTTTAGAAACATGCAGTAGTTGTATTTAGGCCTCAGCTCCTCAGAGAGCTTGTCGTAAGAGGCGACTAACTGAGGCACTTGTGGGGTTCCCGGGTGTAAAAAGGAATAGGACCCCACCCATGTGGTTCCCGGGTGTGAAAAGAAATAGGACCCAACATCGTGATATGACTGAAATATAGTTGAAAGGGACGTTAAATCATATTCACTCACTCACTCACTCGCCGGCATAGTTTTCCGCCACGATTTCTATCTTGCGTCGAATTTCTATCTTCTCGCCAATATTGTATGTTATAGCTTACTTGTAAATCATATGATTGTGGATAACATCACAATGAGACGAACGTAAGAATGACAAATGGTATCGTGCATGTTCACCTGAAAATATAGTTTATCTAACCTGGAATACAAGCATCTAGTCCGTCATTCAATATTTAGCCGTCGTCCATTGAAGAAGTTCCGCTTTCATAATCCAAATAACTTCTCTTCCATATAATAGCATCAGCATCAAATCAAAAAAGCAATCATAGTGTACATAGACATAGGCTACTTTCCTGTGAGATTGAAGCGGCCAAAAGTTTTCAATGATGCCGGCAAGACATCATGATGTTCCAAAAATATCAAATCCGTACCGCTGACAATTATTCTTAATCCATATGATTTTTCGTTGAATTACAAGCGTCTGGTCCGTCATTCCCATTCCCTCAATACGTCAGGGAATATTTCGCCACTCTAGCTCACCCGCGAAATATTCCTTGCATTTCATTAAAGAATTATCCATAGCATGTTGAGGACTGTCTATAAGAAGATGCAGTGGAATGTTCCTTGCCAAGTTATCAACTATTCCGCTGGTGCTATAGTAGAGAAATGTGTTGAGAAATTTATTTTCCATCGTATGATGTGTGAAGAATAAAGGATTTTTATTATCTCCCTAAGGGACTGTTGCATATATGCATATCGGCCCTTTGAAGAATGCTGATTTCGATAGTATTTTATTGGAAAATATTGTCATTTCTAGTTATGTTTATACATCATCTGTTTGTGTCCTGTTCGCATATGGAGAGGACCCCGACATCCATAAGATAGTGTCTGTATGTTTATATAACGGAGTATCATATAGGCGGCATTAAATGTAATATGCATTATCTGGAAATAATTATCCTGTCCCAGGATCATAAATTATGAGTGAATATCGGAATATCTTCATCATCCATAGTTCATTATTGAAGGTCATTCATGTAAAAAGACTCCTGGTCTATCTATCTAGTTTCGTCCGCCATGAATACAAACATGCGATCTGATATTTTCACGGAAAATTTGGAAAGTTTTAGTTTGATACTGATATCACTGATATTAAGAACACATTTCCATGAAATCTATATGCTCATTTTGACTTCTGATTGATATCCCCATTTTATATTTGTCCCACTTTACCACAGCTCTCGAACTAGCGTGTCTAATTCCGCTGCAGCCGGTGTTTGGGGTCTTGTGCATGGTTACTTCATATTTTCCAAGTTCGCGTCTTAGGATTCTCCGTATTCTACTCTGAATGTGAGGTGCAGAGGGAGGCTTTCATGTGAAGTCATATGGTTGCTTTTTCATCGCCAGACGTCGTCAATTTTTCCCACCTCTCACATATCTCACCAATTCAGGAGCCTCTAGATAGTCTCTAATTCAGGAGCCTCTAGATAGTCTCTAATTCAGGGGGACATATACCGCATTCATCACCTCTAAAAATCTGTAGTTTTCATGGATGTCATTCACGCATGTCTGTGAATACCACCATAGTAGTATATAGGGTTGATTACAGCGCCCAATGACCTCAAACATGGGCCAAACCACTTTTAGTTGGGAGGGGTGCAAGGTTATTATGCAAAGAATGGTTTACCCGAAAGGAAAGGTCAAGTCCACTATAGTTCCGGCAAAGGTCACGTGATCGGAAGTGACTCCTGGCGATGTATTCCTCCGCGGTGATGCGGTCTGGCGGTGATGCGGTCGTGGGGAAAAAGCTTCCGCGGCGAAAAAGTAGTCCCCGGACTTCAAATACGCTGCATGGTCCGATTGGGTCGAGTGAGGTATCAAAGTGAAGCATTGGTGAAGGGGCATCCAGTCATGGATGGGTGCATGTAAAATTAGGATTTTTTCCCGAAACTATAAAAAGCGGAACACGGACTTTACCCCTAAAATAGGGGGAAAACCCTATCAACTCTAGCCAAAAGGGCTAATATCGGTCCCCGGGCTTATCGTGACCTGCCTATCAAGTCAATGGGGTGGGAGCATGTAAAATTAGGATTTTTTCCCGAAACGTATGAGGGTCTGTGTGAATGGGGTGTGACCTGGGAACATGATAGGAATTTATGTACTGACCTGTCTGTGGTTTTTTTTTTCTATGTATGAGGGTCTGTGTGAATGGGGTGTCACCTGGGAACATGATAGGTAAACTGACCTGTAAATGGGGCACCGAACACCTGGCTCCCCGAATTGCAACATTGTTGCACGTTTGCTACAATGTTGCGGCACGGTCAACACCTGGTCTGGTGCCTACGTGTCTGCGTGAGTGAGTTCACGTGCCGAACACCTGGGTCCCCGAATTGCAACAATGTTGCACGTTCGCTACAATGTTGCGGCGACCGTGAACACCTGGTCTGGCGTCTGCGTGAGTGAGCTTGTGTGCCAAACACCTGGCTCCGAATGGGGCGTGACCTGTGAACATGATAGGACATGTACTGACCTGTCTGTGGGGTTTTTCCACAATGTCGTTCACCTTCGTGTCTTTTCGGTGAGGTCCGTGTCTTTTCGGGTACGTCCGTGTCTTTTCGGTGAGGTCCGCCATCTTCAGAACATGATAGGCCATGTACTGACCTGTCTGTGGGGTTGCATGGAATGCATGTATTGACTTGTGTCTGGCTTTTTTCCATCACGGGGAGTGCGCAGGTGTATGACGTCACTTCCGGTCTGCGTGAATCGGGCGTGACCTGGGTATGACTGTATGGGATGTACTGACTTGGTTCTGGGTTTTTTCCATCATGCGGCGGTCACGTGATTAGGAGTGCATGTACGGATTTGATATTTCTGGAACATCATGATGTCTTGCCGGCATCATTGAAAACTGTTGACCGCTTCTCTCTTGCAGGAAACAAGCCTATGTTTATGTATTCTATGATTGTCTTTTTGAATTAGGTGCTAATACTGTTATATGGAAAATGGAATAGGTCTTTGGATTATGGACGCGGATATTCTCTAATGGACGACGGCTGGATTATGAATGACGGACTAGACGCTTGTAATTGTATGCCGTCCATTCATTTGAGTCGGTGACTTGGGGTCCCTACGGAAGGATTTTGCAAATCATGGGGGGGGGTGTATCTAAAATGAGGATTTGTCTCGAAAATATAAAAAGCGGAACATGGACTTTACCTCTAAAATAGGGGAAAACCCCTATCAACTCTATCCCAAAGGGCTAATATCGGTCCCTGGCTTATCGGGTTATGCCTGGAGTGGGTGTATGTAAAATTAGGATTTGTTCCGAAAATATAAAAAGCGGAACACAGACTTTACCGCTAAAATAGGGAAAAACTCCTATCAACCCTATCCCAAAGGGCTAATATCGGTCCCTGGCTTATCGGGGCCTGCTGAGAGAGTGGAGGAGTGGGTGTATGTAAAATTAGGATTTGTCCCGAAAATATAAAAAGCGGAACACGGACTTTACCCCTACAATAGAGGAAAACTCCAAAAGGGCTAATATCGGTCCCCGGGCTTATCGGAGTCTGGGTGCATGGGTGGGTGCATGTAAAATCAGGATTTTTCCCGAAAATATAAAAAACGGAACACGGACTTTACCCCCTAAACTAGGGGAAAACCCCTATCAAGGGCGTATATTGACTCCCATTGACCTTTGTGGTCCGAATGCGTCGTGTGATGTGTCATCTTGTAGCAATAGCTGAAATAGCTCAGAAGTTCTGATTTTCTAGATATTCCATGAAATTGTCACTAATTCTTCGAAATGCAGTGACGCCCGTCAACGCTCGTAGTTACGCCTTAACGCTCTAACATAACGCCTTGACGCCATGATATAGACCGGAGAGAGAACGACAACAACAAGGATGACATATGAGAGAACAACAACAACAAGAAGGTTTTTTTCATATAGTTTATTTTCCCCAATGTTACATCATACCCACGCTGGGTGAGCCGCGTTGGGTATGTTTACAACTCAAGAAAACTCTTGTCCAATCAGAGGCCGCCATTTGCATCTGTCATATTTGTTCTTGTCCGTTAGATGTATTTTCGGCTGCTCTTGTCTGTCGCCATTTCAGAAAGTTCCATCTTTGCTCGGTGTGACCTAAGCGTCGTCGGGCAGGCCTGGATATTCTTCGGGTAGCATGTCCTGAAACAGTTGTTTGCGCATTCTGATCGCATTTTCCAGGGCCTCGGTGGGTGGTAATCCCATAGCCTCTTCCAAGTGACGCTTGGTCTTCATGATGGACCTGTGCGTGGGGACGCCTTTCATTTCAAGCGGTAGTAAGGTATACTGTTCATAGTTCGCCATGGCTGTTTTCCTGATGCGGGGGCGCATTTGGGTGTACGCCTGTTGTAAATTATCCTCTCCGGCGTCCTCGATCGCAGCAGCGTAAGTATTGACGGCTGCTGTCACAATACGATCCCAGAAGGTAGGCTCTGCCTCACTTTCCACGGACGTAAGCTGACTATCTGAGGTCAAGCTCTCCGTATCACTAGATAGACTTTCAGCAATCTCTGTTTCGGTATCAGTCGATACACTCTCAGCAGTCTCTGTATCAGCATCCGCCTCAACGGACTCCTCGGAGTCTTCAATCCCATGTATATTTTTCTGGTGTCGCATCATATCGTAATGTCTGGTGAACGTGCGTTCGCACTCAGAGCAAGTATAAGCCATGTTCACGGTTAAACGTCGACTGTGCGTGTTTTTGGAAATACGCTTGCTTTTATAGAAAGTAACGCCCATCAACGCTTAGCTTAACGCTTCAACGCCCTGGTGAATTAGCTCAGAAGCTCTGATTTCCATGGAATTGACACTAATTCATCGAAATACAGTGACGCCCGTCAACGCCCGTCGTTACGCCTTAACGCTCGTCGTTACGCCTTAACGCCCGTCTCAACGCCTTAACACACTTTCTTAACGCTTTAACGTCGTTTAATGATGCGTTCGAACAAATGTTTCTTTGTGCTATTGCTCTGACATACGCCGCTTTCCAGTTCATGCCCGAGGTTTTCAACATCGACGCTGTTCTTTCAATTTCCATATGGACTGGATCCTTATCCAACAATTTCATATGGGTCACGAGGTCGACATACCGCTGACGTAAAGCCCGTCGTAGTCTGGGTGCCAATCTGTTATGGGCTAAAATTGCGGCTTCCTCTTTCGAACACCCTTTGCGTTGAAACTTGTTTTCTGTGACCCTCAACGTCTTGCCCATCTCGGCGTTCATACTTTCTTTGAACAAATCCTTCCATAGCCTCGAGTTCACATTATGTTCATTCCCTTGTACGGGTTTGAGTTTGTCCTTCACGGTTGGGTGATATTCCAGGACTGATGGTATGAAGGGGCCCCGCTGTATGGGGGTGGGTTGCTGCTGCTGTTCTACCAGATGTGGACTCGGTGGATGGTGTCGGGGTATATGACGTTGCGGTGATCCCTCGCCGGGTAGCAGGTGGGTCGTCAGCCGGTGATCTTCAGGGGTATGGGCTTTTAAATCTACGAATAGGTGGTGGTGGTGGTGGTGTGTGTGTGTGTGGGTGGTGGTAGTGTGTGGTCGTGATGTTGGTGGTGGTGTCTGTATACAAGGATGAATGCGTATTACTGAAACAAATCAGCTTGATCATTCGAAAGTCTTTCGAAAATTTGCAAATAATATAACACATGTTCTAATATAGTTCGCTATGGTGTAAATCACTCTGTTCTGTGGTATTATATATATTAGTGAGTTTATATATTAGCAATTATCACCTTAATGGTCATCACTATGTTACGATCAAAAACACTTTTTGTCAATCAACCCTTACAGGCCTGGGAAGGGGCCCTCCTCGAAATATTTCCCTTACTCCTTGAGCTAGGGATCTGAAACTGTCCACAATAAAACTTGTCAAGATCTACCACAAAATGTAAGAAAATTCAGGATGGTCGCTGTGATGGCGTCACAGTCACGTCATATTTATTTATGATATTCTCTCCTGCAACAATACGTAGTCAATTAGGCATCGATTATCTGATATGAAATAAAATAATTTCACCTTTATCGACAGAAAAGCTAAAATTCTGAAGAAATTATCACTTTTTTGGTACTCTCATGAACGCCATTTTGAATTTGCCCATGACACGTTGCTCGGAGGGGTACCAGTATGCAAATAGATTAAAAAAGACCCCAATATGGTAGGCTGTACAATCAATGAGTGTCACCTCCTAATTTAATGTCGTTCGAAGATAGTATAGAAAGTTAGGTAGGGAAGTGGGGCATAATGCCCCCAGGCCAGGTATAGGGTAAATGGAAAAATCGTGCTATCATGTTTCTCGCTATGAACCACAGTATTGTGACATTCCACGGCGATCAAACAGAGGTCGCACGTTT
>JAVTVY010026821.1:0-100527 GCA_036873755.1 Hanleya hanleyi | reverse complement strand
GCCATCGGGACCCCTCGGGTCGGGCCCAGAGCAATTGTAGAAATAATGTTTCTGACCCCAACAACTCACATATTTGGGGTGGGCATAATTTTACCTGTATGATATAGATCATAGACAGACAAAACAATATAGCAATAGAGCAGTGATTACCTATAGTAGATGTAGTCGAACGATTACTGTCTATTCACAGCAATCCACACAGGTTTGTGTGAACTCCTGAAAACACATCCCATGGCACCGACTTTCAATAGGCTTCTGGTACTGGCTGTATTAAACAACTGTATGAAGTTTCATTGTTGTGAGTGAAGGACTTTTTGAGATAATGTGTTTACAAGGATATGGACCAACAGACAAGTATAAAGGGGCAGAACTCCTGAAAAACACATCCAATTACACCGACTTTCAATAGGCTTCTGGTACTGGCTGTATTAAACAACTGTATGAAGTTTCATTGTTGTGAGTGAAGGACTTTTTGAGATAATGTGTTTACAAGGATAAAAACAGACCCCTGAAAAACACATCCCATGGCACCGACTTTCAATAGGCTTCTGGTATTGGCTGTATTAAACAACTGCATGAAGTTTCATTGTTGTGAGTGAAGGACTTTTTGAGATAATGTGTTTACAAGGATATGGACCAACAGACATGTATAAAGGGGCAGAACTCCTGAAAAACACATCCGATTACACCGACTTCAATAGGCTTCTGGTACTGGCTGTATTAAACAACTGTATGAAGTTTCATTGTTGTGAGTGAAGGACTTTTTGAGATAATGTGTTTACAAGGATAAAACAGACAGACATGTATAAAGGGGCATAACTCCTGAAAAACACATCCAATGGCACCGACTTTCAATAGGCTTCTGGTACTGGTTGTATTAAACAACTGTATGAAGGTTCATTGTTGTGAGTGAAGGACTTTTTGAGATAATGTGTTTACAAGGATATGGACCAACAGACATGTATAAAGGGGCATAACTCCTGAAAAACACATCCGATTACACCGACTTTGAATAGGCTTCTGGTACTAGCTGCATTAAACAACTGTATGAAGTTTCATTGTTGTGAGTGAAGGACTTTTTGAGATAATGTGTTTACAAGGATAAAAACAGCCAGACATGTATAAAGGGGCATAACTCCTGAAAAACACATCCAATGGCACCGACTTTCAATAGGCTTCTGGTACTGGCTGTATTAAACAACTGTATGAAGTTTCATTGTTGTAAGTGAAGGACTTTTTGAGATAATGTGTTTACAAGGATATGATGGACAGACGGACGGACGGACGGACAGACGGACAGACGACGGAGGCAACGACAATACCGCTCGGGCAGAATCTGCCCGAGGGGTAAAAATGGCTCAAAATGGCAAAGTCGAGGACATTATTCCCATATAATTTTTCATTACTAGAGCAGATTTAACTCCGCAATATCACCTATGTTGATAAACATAATATATAAAACAATTTCTGCAAAGAAAGGATTAAAAGCATTATTGAATTTGAAAGACTTTTTGGCAAAAAGTTAAAACACACTGTCCAGTAACTTGGTAATTTTTATATGTAAGGGGTCTAAGGCCCTTGCAGAAAAATTTGATAATAAATGCTCATTTCAGAGAAGAAATTATCAAAATCAAACACTTCTATTATGCATGGACATACCTGGTATATGCTTGAATACTATATAATAAGCATAATAGTGTGTGAAATACAATGATATATTTCTGGAAGGTCAATATTTCATAATTCATTGTGCGAGAACCTTAGATTTGCACATATCCAAAATGGCACCAGCCAGTCTTTTTTCAAATGATATTTTCCGTCGGGTCTCCGTTCACCAGGTGCATTCCATTCCAGACGATTGAATGGTCCAGCTTTGAAGCTTCAGGTGTTGGTTGTATCACATATACATGTATACATGTACAGGAGGACTGCTTTCCTTCTTACCAGCTTGCCCCCCACCCCTCCCCCAACATATAAAAATTACTAGTTGATTTAGGGAGGTACATCAAGATTTTGCCATTATATCTTGCATGTGTGAAACTTTGACAAGTCAATATTTTCAGAAATTGTTTGAAATATTATGTTTTTTAACATAGGCGATGTTGAGGAGTAAAATCTGCTCTAGTAATCAAGCCTCTAATGGGAATATTGTTCACGACTTTGCCATTTTGAGCCTTGTTTTTTAACAAAAACAACAGTGGGTTCACAAAGGTCTTCAGCAGGATTTTGTATGTATACGGAAGTGTTCAGTGAGATCTTGTATGTTTACAGGAAGTCTTCAGTGAGATCTTGTTTGTTTACAGGAAGTGTTCATTGAGGTCTTGTATGTTTAAAAGTTGTGTTCAGCAGCAATATTTTGTATGTTTACAGGAAGTGTTCAGTCAGATCTTGTATGTTTATAGGAAGTGTTCAGTGAGATCTTGTATGTATACACGAAGTGTTCAGCGAGATTTTGTATGTTTACAGGAAGTGTTCAGTGAGATCTATATTTTTATAGAAAGTGTTCAGTGAGATCTTACATGTTTAAAGAGCGAGTTCGGTGAGTTCTTAGTTTTACAGGAAGTCTTCGGTCAGATCTTGGATGTTTAAATGTACAGGAAGTGTTCAGTCATATCTTGGATGGTTACATGTACAGGAAGTGTTCAGTCAGATCTTGGATGTTTACATGTACAGGAAGTGTTAAGTCAGATCTAGGATGGTTACATGTACAGGAAGTGTTCAGTCAGATCTTGGATGGTTACATGTACAGGAAGTGTTCAG
This sequence comes from Hanleya hanleyi, assembly GCA_036873755.1. Taxonomy (NCBI): domain Eukaryota; kingdom Metazoa; phylum Mollusca; class Polyplacophora; order Lepidopleurida; family Hanleyidae; genus Hanleya; species Hanleya hanleyi. The sequence goes on along the minus strand of JAVTVY010026821.1, from coordinate 97,767 downwards.
TCAGATCTTGGATGGTTACATGTACAGGAAGTGTTAAGTCAGATTTAGGATGGTTACATGTACAGGAAGTGTTCAGTCAGATCTTGGATGTTTACATGTACAGGAAATGTTCAGTCAGATCTTGGATGGTTACATGTACAGGAAGTGTTCAGTCAGATCTTGGATGTTTACATGTACAGGAAGTGTTCAATCAGATCTTGGATGGTTACATTTACATGAAATGTTCAGTCAGATCTTGGATAGTTACATGCACATGACTTGTTCATTCAGATCTTTTACATGTACAGGAAATGTTCAGTGAGATCTTTGATGGTTACATTTACATGAAATGTTCAGTCAGATCTTTGATGGGTTCATGTACATGAAATGTTCAGTCAGATCTTTGATGGTTACATGTACACGACTTGTTCAATCAGATCTTGGATGGTTACATGTACAGGAAGTGTTCAATACGATCTTGGATGGTTACATGCACAGGAAGTGTTCAGTCAGACCTTGCATGGTTACATGTACAGGAAGTGTTCAATCAGATCTTTGATGGTTACATGTACACAACTTGTTCAATCAGATCCTGGATGGTTACATGTACAGGAAGTGTTCAATCAGATCTTGGATGGTTACATGCACAGGAAGTGTTCAGTCAGATCTTGCATGGTTACATGTACACGACTTGTTCAATCAGATCTTGAATGGTTACATGTACAGGAAATGTACAGTCAGATCTTGGATGGTTACATGTACACGACTTGTTCAATCAGATCTTAGATGGTTACATGTACAGGAAATGTTCAGTCAGATCTTGGATGGTTACATGCACAGGAAGTGTTCAGTCAGATCTTGGATGGTTACATGTACAGGAAGTGTTCAATCAGATCTTTGATGGTTACATGTACACGACTTGTTCAATCAGATCTTAGATGGTTACATGTACAGGAAATGTTCAGTCAGATCTTGGATGGTTACATACACAGGAAGTGTTCAGTCAGATCTTGGATGGTTACATGTACAGAAAGTGTTCAATCAGATCTTGGATGGTTACAGGAAGTGTTCAGTCAGATCTTGGATGGTTACATGGACAGGAAATGTTCAGTCAGATCTTGATGGTTACATGTACATTGTACAGGAAGTATTCAGTCAGATCTTGGATGGTTACATCTACAGGAAATGTTCAGTCAGATCTTGGATGGTTACATCTACAGGAAATGTTCAGTCTGGTCTTGGATGGTCACATTCACAGGAAATCTTCAGTCAGATCTTGGATGGTTACATGTACAGGAAGTGTTCCGTAAGATATTGGATGGTTACATGTACAGGACGTGTTCAGTCAGATCTTTGATAGTTTCATGCACATGACTTGTTAAATCAGATCCTGGATGGTTACATGTACAGGAAATGTTCAGTCAGATCTTGGATGGTTACATGTACAGGAAATGTTCATTCAGATCTTGGATGGTTACATGTACAGGAAATGTTCAGTCAGATCTTGGATGGTTGTGTTTACAGGAAGTTTCAGTCAGATCTTGGATGGTTACACATACAGGAAGTGTTCCGTAAGATCTTTGATGGCTACATGTACAGGAAGTGTTCTGTCAGATCTTGAATGTCTGGTGCATGTTGATTCACCTACCACATATAATTATCCAAATTCTGCAGAAACTAATATCATAGTTATATGTCTAAGTGGTGGAGCAATTGAGAACTTCACGAGATAATAAAATTAACGCTACCTGGCTTAGGCGATTTGTGATGTACCACAACCTTGGAGGGGAGGGCTGAGAGGGAATTCATCAATATACAGTACAGGACAGAAATAACTTGGTATTGAACATAATTCATTCACGTGAATGCATGTGAAGTCGCATTGAGGGGAAAAATGCTGTTGGGCAAAAACTCCTCGTGCATTTCCTAATACAACCAAGGGAAATTAGATGCACTCTAATGTGGGTAGTATATATCAGAGCCTGCACCTATTATCTTATTAGTCGCCATAGTGTTTTTCTTCAGCCATGATCAAAACGTACACCTCACATTCAAGGTTTATTTACTTCTGCCCGGTACTGTAAGAATATAATTACACAAATTATTTTCCAAACCTGTAACCACATGTTTTTGAAGTGACGAAAATTTGTAAGCATCCTCCACTGGTCGAACATTCTGTCTATAAAACACAGCAAGGTCGTCCAGAATTTTCTTCTCTTGGGGCCCTGACCAATCAGAAACAAAATACAATATTATCCAATCAAACCAGGATACAAGTATTCAGCCTGACACATGAAATTCTAACATTTTAACCATGGCAATTCATATTCTCAATATCTTAAACAATAACAGTTTCAGACAGTATTGTGAAAATCCTTTTAAAAAAATTCTTTATAGATTAATCTTTGAAAGAGCTTCTAATGAGATAAAAAACCATAATGTAATAGAATCGACATGTGATTTACCTTCTAGCCAATGGCTGCCTGGTTTATCCAGCTGGAGCATCCTCTCCACATGGTCTCTGCTCCTCCTCCCTGTTAATATGCCAAATATGGAAACCCTGTTACCACATGCTACAAAAAGTATTTATAAGTAGTATATTAAAGAATTTGATTTAATTTGTCGACTTTACTAGTAATAGTTAGTCACCAATAGGGTATGTACTGCATGGCTAATAATCCCTCTATAGTTCAATAGTAATGATCAGGGTATCTGGCAGCGGTCTATTATTGTCTGGGTTTTCCGACAGGTAAACATTATTCTCATTTGCAAGGTCCATTGCTTTATATTTTTTCCAGGCACTAAAACTTGACCAGTCTAAAATCATTCAATATTTGCTTAAAGATGTAATCAGCCTCAAAATGGATGGATTTTGTAAACTCTCCCCTGTGCGTTTTTTCAGCAGGGAAGATCACCAAAGCATCATATGTATTATATTTGATGACAGTGGGATCGTCATATACAACGAATGCAAGAATATCTTGTCAGAGAACTCTCTCTGCTTCGACGGCTTTTCTGTCTCGCCATTGAGTGTGTGTTGTACGCGGAGAGGAAAATGACGTCACTGCGTGACGTATGAGTGACGTGGCGACGCTCACGAATTTGAAGGCTGCACAGCTGCAGCCATCGGATAGCGTCATGGCTCGTGCCTACGGTTCGGTGATGTCGCATAGCATACGTTGGTAGAATGCACCATACGTGTATACGCTTGTTGACACGGCCGTGGAAAAATAAACGGCATGCCATGCTGTTTATTTTTAAAGATCAACTCCTTCTATTTTCTCGTGAATGGTAGAAACAAGTTTAGTTTCTTGTGGTCAGATGTGTTTCATTTTGTACCTGTTGTAACATACGTCACTTTCGCTGAGTTTGAGAGACATCGATTTCAGCCCAGATTTGAGGCTGATTACATCTTTAAATGATTCAGTATTGGATCAGAATCCTTTGTACCGAGAAGAGTCTGATTGCTCTTGATAGTTCATTCCCTCCCTCCCTCATGTAATACTTGATAGTTCATTCCCTCCCTCCCTCATGTAATACTTGATAGTTCATTCCCTCCCTCCCTCATGTAATACTTGATAGTTCATTCCCTCCCTCCCTCCCTCATGTAATACTTGATAGTTCATTCCCTCCCTCCCTCATGTAATACTTGATAGTTCATTCCCTCCCTCCCTCATGTAATACTTGATAGTTCATTCCCTCCCTCCCTCATGTAATACTTGATAGTTCATTCCCTCCCTCATGTAATACTTGATAGTTCATTCCCTCCCTCATGTAATACTTGATAGTTCATTCCCTCCCTCCCTCATGTAATACTTGATAGTTCATTCCCTCCCTCATGTAATACTTGATAGTTCATTCCCTCCCTCATGTAATACTTGATAGTTCATTCCCTCCCTCATGTAATACTTGATAGTTCATTCCCTCCCTCATGTAATACTTGATAGTTCATTCCCTCCCTCATGTAATACTTGATAGTTCATTCCCTCCCTCCCTCATGTAATACTTGATAGTTCATTCCCTCCCTTCCTCATGTAATACTTGATAGTTCATTCCCTCCCTCCCTCATGTAATACTTGATTGTTCATTCCCTCCCTCCCTCATGTAATACTTGATAGTTCATTCCCTCCCTCCCTCATGTAATACTTGATAGTTCATTCCCTCCCTCCCTCATGTAATACTTGATAGTTCATTCCCTCCCTCCCTCATGTAATACTTGATAGTTCATTCCCTCCCTCCCTCATGTAATACTTGATAGTTCATTCCCTCCCTCCCTCATGTAATACTTGATAGTTCATTCCCTCCCTCATGTAATACTTGATAGTTCATTCCCTCCCTCCCTCATGTAATACTTGATAGTTCATTCCCTCCCTCATGTAATACTTGATAGTTCATTCCCTCCCTCATGTAATACTTGATAGTTCATTCCCTCCCTCATGTAATACTTGATAGTTCATTCCCTCCCTCCCTCATGTAATACTTGATAGTTCATTCCCTCCCTCATGTAATACTTGATAGTTCATTCCCTCCCTCATGTAATACTTGATAGTTCATTCCCTCCCTCCCTCATGTAATACTTGATAGTTCATTCCCTCCCTCATGTAATACTTGATAGTTCATTCCCTCCCTCCCTCATGTAATACTTGATAGTTCATTCCCTCCCTCCCTCATGTAATACTTGATAGTTCATTCCCTCCCTCCCTCATGTAATACTTGATAGTTCATTCCCTCCCTCATGTAATACTTGATAGTTCATTCCCTCCCTCCCTCCCTCATGTAATACTTGATAGTTCATTCCCTGCCTCATGTAATACATGTATGGTGAGGATCAATAGTTCATTCCCTCCCTCATGTAATACTTGATAGTTCATTCCCTCCCTCCCTCATGTAATACATGTATGGTGATGATCAATTTGATATTAGTATGTCTTATTTCCTTGGCAATAGAGTCGTAATGGCTACAACATGTGATAGTTGGGTCTTCATCATCTTATGGCTTAGTGCATTGGCATGTTCATACTTGCACATGTGGTAGGGATGTTGTCCTCTCTGTGTGTTTAGTTTACCATTTCCACCCAGTGAATGTTTTACAACTCGGTGTTATAAATGCCATGATAACTGAAGCAGTGCACTTGTAACTGGTTGTACCATAACAAGCCATTGGCGAAGAGCTGACGTGTCTTCATTTCCAGTCAGCAAGAATAAAAATAGCACCTTCTTGTATCCCACACCTAGCTATAGACCTATAGATTTCCTGTTTCCCCCACCCACATATGTATCTGTGGCTAATATTGTCTGTGTAAAGGTGACCGCAAGAATATAGAACTTATAATGTAACCATTATCAGTATTAGTAGAAGATAAAGTTACTGACATTTCCACAGAAACTTGTTTATCTGTTCTATGGAAGGGTTCATGACTGATCTCTCTATTGCTATCAGGTGTTAAATGTTATGTCATATTTTAGGATATTCATATGATTTTTCTCAACAAAAGCCTATGTAGGCCTACAATGGATGAATCAATCAGACTGTGGATGTCACTGTCTGTGACATAACTTAGTTGAATGCCAATATATATATATATATATAACGCCCCCTGCCCCCCCCCGCCCCACTCCCTGCGCCCCCACCCCAATATACCGCTTATACATATTGCTGAATGTGATGTTAAATTGAACCCTCTCTCTATACCTCTATACCACTTGTACATAGACATATTGAGCAACTGAATTTTTTATTTGACCCGACATGAATGATCAAGTTCCATATGTCCTTAACTGGCTGTATGGTGTATAGACAGTGTATTTACGTGTTCTACATAGAAAATGAAACCACCAGCTCGGCCATGTGTCATATAACATGGTAATATTCAATATTGCTAGGAAATGAGAGCAGATCTTTAAGGTGTAACAAATTACCTGAGGGAGTATTGTGACTGCTATCAGCAGTACTCTGGGTCAGCCCAGTCAGACAGACCCCAATAAGGTAGAGAACCAGGAGATGCCGGCTCCAGCCTTGACTCTGCCCTCTGCACGCTGCCATGTTGCTACCCTTCAGCCACTTGCACGTCACATAGTACAGGAAACTGAGCAGTGTTCATACAGTGAAGATAGCTCAGCCAAGGCCTGGGCAATATGATAATTTGTTTTACATACAGGCCAAGTACCAGTTGCATATTCTCTCTCCCTATGGACTACATATTCAGTTTCATATGGCTGATCACTGACTAAAGGTTCAGACAAGGCCTGGGCAATGTAATAATTTCAGATCCGGGGCAAATGCTGGGAATAGACCAATTCATTAGTCTTTCTTCCCATCTACAAATTCCCGATCAGTATATTGGCATGTGTAAATGTAGTAATGACGTTTGTTTCCTCATGTTGCTTTGGCTATAAATATCTGGGGAAGGTAATAATTCACATTTCAGACGACAAGCAGTGAGACCAAAGCAAACTCTGTACCATTATTACGCTTGTCTGTTTTATCCATTGAAATTAATACATAAAAAGAGCAAGCTATTGTCTAAAAAGGTCTAGATAGGATTAGTCCACCATGATTGAACAGATAACATGTAAACGAACTTGATAAAAGTGTCTGGGCTGACATTCAGTAGCCAGCCATTGCCCATAAAGAAATTCCACATCTATAATTGGAAGTCCTAACTTTTCGTAATACAGTACTAGCACCAAAATCGAAGCAGGCATAGAAAGAAATTATAAAAACTGGTTTTAACATTTTTAGGTACGAAATATCTCCTTTTATTCATATTTACATGTGTTTAGTTTGCTGGATTCATAATTAGTATGCCCATGTTATGCTTACTGAATGGGTCATTTCTCTCCTAGTATTATCTAAATTGTAACATTTTCGGTGGGTTTTTATGTAAGGTTCTATTTTTCAGGCCTTTGTTGATTTTCAGACAAGCGTCCAGTATAGACCCATTTGTATACTTTTTTCTTCATATTTCATAATGCTGACATGAAATGTGGACCACATTATCGCATCATAAATGCTGATTTGATATGGAATTTATCCCCCTCCCCCCCACCATGAAGAAATTTGTCATGTATAGAGTAAAATATTTTTTGAGAGAAAAAATAATTTAGCCAATCAGTGTAGTTGATTTTACCTCCATGCTTTGCTGGCCCATAGGTAATACTCCTGTAAATTGTCCCATATGAAGGTTTATTCTTTCTCTCATTGTTATAATGTGCACAACTAGCTTCATGATATAGAAAAGATGATTTGATATGAAGTTTGATATTACTTATCATTATGAATAATGGAGTAGAAGTAACTTTACTGGTTGTTATTACCCCTCGGGCAAATTTTGCCCGAAGGGTATTGTCGTCAGCGTCGTCTGTCCGTCTGTCTGTCTGTCTGTCTGTCCATCTTTCTTGTGAACACGATATCTCAAGAAGAATTATAGCCAGGCATTGTGAATTCATACCACATATGTATTGGGTGAAGGGTCAGAAGCCTATTAAAAATGACTGACCTTGACCTATTTTATCAAGGTCAAATTCTAGTATTTGCTATATTTTTGGAAGAATTAAAGCTAGGGTCTCCAAATTCATATTATATATGCAACTCGTGATTGACTAGAAGCTTATTCCAGTTGACTGACCTTGACCTATTTTTTATAGGTCATTTACTGTTTATTATGATATAACATGAAGAAATAAAGCTAGACTTTCCAAATTAATGCTATGCATACATCTGGCAAAGGTCCAGAGGTGTACTGAAGATGACTGACCTTGACCTATTTTATCAAGGTCAAATTATAGTATTTGCCATGTTTTTTGAAGGATTGAAGCTATGGCCTCCAAATTCATATTACTTATGTAACTGGTGATTGACTAGAAGTCCATCCAAGTTGACTGACCTTGACCTATTTTTCAAGGTCATATACTGTTTATTATGGTCTAACATAAAGAAATATATCTGGGCTTCCCAAATTAATATTATGTATACATCTGGCGAAGGTCCAGAGGTGTACTGAAGATGACTGACCTTGGCGTATTTATCAAGGTCAAATTTAATATTTGCTTTATTTTGTGAAGGATGGAAACTGGGGTCTCCAAATTCATATTACTTATGCAACTGGTGATTGACTAGAAGCCTATCCCAGTTGACTGACCTTGACCTATTTTTTCAAGGGTTTATTATGGTCTGTCATGAAGAAATGTATCTAGGCTTTCCAAATTAATACTATATGTATACATCTGGCAAAGGTCCAGACATGTACTGAAGATGACTGACCTTGACCTATTTTATCAAGGTCAAATTTTAGTATTTGCTGGGGACTCCCAAATTCATATTGCTTATGCAACTGGTGATTGACTAGAAGCCTATCCCAGTTGACTGACTTTGACCTATTTTTTCAAGGTCATATACTGTTTATTACGATATAACATGAAGAATATAGCTAGGCTTTCCAAATTAATAATATGTGTACATCTGGTGATGCTCCAAAGGTGTGCTGAAGATGACTGACCTTGACCTATTTTATCCAGGTCAGATTCTATTCAGTACAATATTTGATGAAAGATTATATCTACATTGCCCAAATTTATACCACTTATGGCTGGACCTGAAGTCTATTGAAGAATATCACTGACCTTGACCTATTTTTAAAAGGTCAAATTCTATATGTTAAGATCTCCGAATCCATGTTCCCGATGCAATCAAGTTAGAATTGACTTGAAATTTTTTGAAGATGACTGACCTTGATCTATATTTCCAAGATAAAAGTACTTGATTTGATTATAAGCTTTTTAGAAGAGTATATTTTGAGCTAAGAATTCGGTCATGCTCTACTAGAACCTCAGGCCTTGGTAAAACCTGAACTACAGTCAACCCTACTAGATCAGATTTTTGTTAATCTAGTCCTAAAAATACACTGATGATATTATATATTGTATGATTGCTGGGTGTAGACAATAACTGATAGCCGAGGGGTATTGAAGCCCAATGGGCTATTTTTAAAATTTTGTTTGTGCCATTAAGCTTTGGAGCAGAATTTGGCATTGGGAAAATTTAAATTTAATAAGACTTAATTGTAATATATGTCATCACGTTTGATGATAATCATTTTTAAGTCCTGTACAGATCCAGCGTGTCTACATATCCTTTGATCAGCTTCTATTCAGACTATTGGGAATGGACTCATTAATATAAATAAAACTAATAATATCTTGATATATTGTCTCAATAGTTTACATGTCCTTTAATATTTCAGCCATAATGATATCAATTAGTATCGTCTGTGTCAATGCCTCCATAAATGTGATTGATTGTTAATCAGTGTGCTCTATTGATCGTACCTTTCACTCAAAAGGGAATGTCGCCTTAACATGGACTGGCAAGGACATTCATATATAGAATTTTGATTTTGACTTACAGCAGTTTGTGTTCAGCTCCTACGAATAATTGGTTCACAGAACTTACATCTACAGTATCTTGGTTCTTTGTCACTGCTCTTTAAACACGTATGTTCTGGGTATAATATGTGCAAGAACTTCGTTCACAATAGAATCTTTATGGCATTACTGAGAGGTTTGCCGTTTAACAAACTTAGTAATGCCTTCGTGTATTTTGTTCTGTTGTTTGAAGTGAGGAAAAATAATCAAAGTGGCCAAAATGGAACATGACAATGGGTATACAATGACATGGACAAGAGATACTGATGCAGACTTTGTTGGTATAACTGTGGAAGATGTTCCATGTACATGGCTAAGCCTATCTCGATTAACTTCCGTATCGTTAGAGAACTATACGATATGTGCATGTTTGCCTGGAGATTGTTGTTGTAATATCGTTTGTACATGGCATTGTTCTTATAATCATTAGAGCCTTTCCACAAATGTTCTCAAGTTTTCATGAGAAACGGCTTCGCTGGATTCGCCTCCGCCGTGGCAACTTCAAAAGTGAATATCTCTCAAAGATTTTTGAGTCAGACTTTGTCTGATTGTGTTTTGATAGTCTCTGTTTACCAATAGGTGGCGCTGTAGTCAGAGTATAGGTAAACTTTTCTCTCACGATTTCGTCTGAAGAGCTTGTTTGATTTCTATGAAATTTCATTACAATGCCATTAATGGTCTTGAAGGATAGTCAGTGTGCTGAAAATGTTTTGGTGTAGCTGGCATAACTATAAAGGCATGTTTTTGCATCTCGATAAAAAAAAAGAAAAGTTTTTCATGAAATGAAAATTTATCAATTCACTTTGAGAAATTTAAAAAAATTGTTCTATTCTAGGTTGCCAAGCAGAAATATAGTATTGCTGACATGATAATTCCCTTTCATTGCAAACCAAATTGCCATTTAAATAAAAAATCGCAAATATCTGACTTAACATCAAAACCTCCATAATCAGTATCATGATTGAAGTTTTTTTCAGTGCCATCTTCCTAGGGCTTCAGATTTCACCTGCTTGTTTTTTGTGGTATTTGGTCATCACTAGGTGGTGCTATAGACGTGAATGCAGGTAAAACTGTGTAACACGATATCTTCCAAACAAGGAAATTTGGGTATAATGATCTTGCAGGATAGGCAAAGGACTGATAAGATTTTGGTGGTGTTGGCGAAATCATGGAGGTATTTTTTTGCATCTCAAAATAGGATTATTTTGCTGAACATTTCCAGTGTTATAATTCACATCCCTTGCAAGCCAAATGGCCAATTGTATAAAATACTTGAAATTCTTATGACTTAATTTCAATATCTACAATGTACATGCCCCAGGCCAGATCTGGGAATTTCTTCATACAATAGTTCTTGACATTTGTTCATCAGATTGGGTGGCACTAATGACTATAGACAGTTAACTCGCATAGCACAATTTGTTTATTATTGTGATCTTGTTAGACAGATAAAGGATTTCAAAGGATTGAAAGGTTTTGTTTGGATTGAAACTGTAGTTTTAGGACCACTTCCCATTTGGATTTCGCAGTCCATCAACAGAATGCTTTGTTTAGATTTCATTATACATTCTTTTTTACAATTCATAATTTTACAAACATTATCCCTTAAAAATGGATTGAAAGGACATTGGTGCTGCTGGCATATACATGTGACAGTGGGTGTATTGACAACTATATATATCTAAATCTAGGCTGCATCAGTCCCTGCGCACACACATAACTAAAATGCAATCAGAGAAAATATTCTGCCATTGGTATGGTGTGATACTGTATGGAGAATTGCAAAGATTTAAGAGAGCTTGAATTCATGGCATTTTGGCCCGATAAACTTATACTGTAACACTGATATTCTCTTTTACCTTGCAGGCTTACATATTGTATGCCTGTATGTTGACCATTCAGGTAATAAAATCTGAAGAAGTTGACTTATTACATAATGCACGTTACATAAGGGGATGAGTAGACTACTTCTTGGTGACATGTCATCATGCATTCACTAAGTTTATTCGGAGATATTATGCTTCTGCATTATGCTAAGCTTGTCAGACTGGATCAATACGATTTTAGACTACTTTTGTCAACATAGTAAACACTTCCTTTCCAGAATCAGTGCCACTACTCTATCTAATTTTGATATTATAATTTGATCCTGTTCATAGGTATGGCTATCCCAATTACATTTCTTTAGTCTCCAGTGGCTGTGAAGCCCTGGGCTTCCAGATGTCTGTAGATGCATTCTGGTCAATTTTCAATGAATAGAATAACAAATTATCACTCAGTTACTGTGCAAACATTTTGTTTTATGTGGAGTTCCCCAGATATATTTGAAACTCTAGATGTGAAATGGCATATACCGTTGCATTTTGACAGCATATTTACAACTGTTGATAACTATTTTTTTAACAGAGGAGAAAACTTAGAAAGATTATTGAAATGGAACTTCTACCTTTCATTTTTATGATACGTCCCACCTGGGAAATTTTTATATATAATTCAAGTAAAATGGTGTGTTCTAGTGCGTTTTGACAGAATATTTAGACTTTAAAGATAATATCAATGATACTTCAAATGGAATGAATTGTCGGTGTCATCCGCCTGTCCAGCCGTCTGTCTCTCTCTCTGTATGTTCATCTTTCTTGTCATACCACATATGAAGCTGGTGATGGATGAGAAGCCTAATGATAATGACTGACCTTCACATGTTTTATCAAGGTCAAATTTAGCATTAGCAATAATTTTCAAAGGAGTGAAGATAGGCTCTCCAAATTCATAATACATATGCAAATGGTGATTAACTAGAAGCCTATCCCAGTTGACTCAACCTCTTTTTTCAAGGTTATATACTGTATATTATGACATATAAACATGAAAAACAACTAGGCTTTCTAACTTAGTACCACATATGCATCTGATGATGGACCTGAAGTCTAGGAATATTGACCTATTTTCTCAAAGTCAAAAACTGTATGTTAAGACACATGTTAACTGTCAACATACACTTCAAATCTAGCATTGTCATCATCATTCTTGTGGCTGCAGTTGTTTTCCAGATCAATCTACCCAAGTTCGATGTCTTGCAACGGCCTCCTGCTTCAACATTAACTTAAAACCATGCCATAACGGCTGAGCTGGCGAAACACCCACCATATACAAGCATCGAAATACCACGTTACTTTCTGAATATGGTTACCATGACACAGTGATAGATCACACAGCCAGTGAAGGTTCCCGATTTACGTTGAATATCTTTATTGCCTAAGTATTATTTGCATAATTTAAAAACACTAACAATTCACTGACTACCACTGAAAACTTATCGTGAAAGATATTTATTTTTGTTGTTTGACATTTTTATTGCTGGCATTGTTTCAGATAGACTACAACAGTCTAATTCATACAATCAGGAATTAAAAAGGGGTTGAAATCTTCATGTTCAGACTTTCGTAGCGAAAGTAAAAGTGGCAATTTCAAAACATTTATTTTTATTCTGAAATTCAATTTTTTAATGTCGGCGGGCCCATGAAATACAAAATAAATTGGTGTCGCCTCACACTGGGTTTCACCCATTGGTAAAGAAATCTCTTCTCAGAGGCACTACTGCGGCGCCTGGGATGATTCCGATTGCTCATCCCACAGGGGTATGTGCCCCACCCTCTGTCTCATCCTAAAAAAAATTGCCACACCTAATAGAGGGTGTGCCCTAATTAGGGAGATCTAAAGCCTTGTGAGTACCAAATTATGTGTTACACATGTATTTGAGGGAAATGTTCTTCTTCGTGTTTGCACCTTCATCGTGATAGGACTGAAAACATTGTTGAAATGTTAAATCTTACTCAATCACTTTCAATTTCGCCGTTTTGTTCAAATAAATTTTGAATTTAACCAACAGGCGAAGAAAATCCTTGAGCATAAACGGAAATATGAGAGGAAAAGGGAAGAGAAGGATATAAAGGATCGCCAGGAGAGAATTCGTAAAGCTAGAGAGGATTATGAGAAAGCCAAACGGGTAAGTATCCCATGGATCAACTCTTCATCCAACTGTTAAGTGTTATTAGCGGGGTTTGTGGAACCCCTTCTATTGGAGATTAGCAGGGAATAAATGCATAATACTTTTTGAAATCATTCCTGTAATTATGAACATTTCTGTACAGCAAATTAAGAAATAAATGTTAGTTTTCTGTCCTCTATTTACTGCTCAGATAATGGATGGTAAAACGAAAGAACCATTAATACCAGATTCATTTGATTATCTCACAATGAATACGGTGTTGATCTGTGCGAGCTTGAGAGAGTTGCCAACAAAGTTTTGCTGACTCCGCCCTCAAGCATCGCATGAATTTTCAGTCGAGACAACAAGAGCTCTACCGATTGATTCTGATGGATTCTGAAAACTCTGGAGGATTTTCCATTGCACCAGATAAGATATGCACTCTGTCGAGTTGCCAAGCAGTCTGTAGTCCCATATTTCAACATAAGTTAGCTAAAACAGGTACACCGCCTCGTGTGAACAGTGGGAATGTGTATGAATGACGGCTGTTGTCATTGCAATGTTGAGATTTCAGCACATTCGCCATTCATAAATTTACTACGATTGCCACGCCCTCTGATATACAGATACAGCGAAACATCAAGAATCATGTGAAATGATTCGCATTTGAAAGCTTTTCGAGTCGCAAAACTAAATGAAAAACAGATAATGGAGTAAATAAACTTTTGAAGGTCAAAAGTCGAGAGTAATTATCGAGAGTATTTAAAGTGATTTACTATGGAGTAGATGGTGCGTTAACCTATCCACCCGATCAAAATCGTATTTGCAAATAGGTCCATATTGGAATATAATCACGTGAGAAAGGGTAGTATATCATTCAGTATAGGACAGAAATCTTCCTATGCTTTCAATGGTAAAGAACAGGCAGATGTTTCAGAATTATTGTCAGGTATTCCTTTGCTAATCAATAATCATAATGTCAGGAGCCCATGTAAAGTATGTCTAATCTGCATAATGATTCCCATGGCATGCTCCTCACACCGCTGAACCGGCATGAGTTCGAGCCCAGTTGGTCCATGTGTGAAAGTTTGTCAGTTACTTGCCGAAGGGCGGTGGTTCTCTCCGGGTACTCCGGCTTCCTCCACCAACCAAACTGACTGTCACCATATGAATGAAACAAACTTGAGTGTGACATTAAGCCAAATTCCCTCCCCCTCCTCCTCTCCCAAATCAAGACCTCATCAGTACAGGAAGAATGTGTCATTGATAAGGTGTTTGGTTAACATCCTCACCTGTTCAGCAGACCAGTACTACCATATATTTATCAAGTACTCTGACCTGAACGATTAAGTATACTTTCTAAAGAATGTCTCATTAAATGCCTGCCATCTCATTGTAGCAAGATTCCACGTCTGGAGCAAGTGCAGCAGGAGGATTTCCGGGGGGATTCCCTGGGGGCATGCCTGGTGGATTTCCTGGTGGTATGCCCGGTGGATTTCCTGGTGGGGGTATGCCCGGTGGATTCCCTGGTCAGTGCGGAGCAATATTCTATTCAGGAAACTGCATAAGATAATTTTTGAGTATTATTGGATATCAATGAATTATAGATGGATACAATACAAACCATAATCCATATTTATATATTCTCACAATTTAGATTGTCAATAGAGAGTCTGTGTATGTTAATTGTTAAACGGTTGAATTATTCCATTTTCAAGAACGTGAATTGAAAAAGCCTGCAGGCCTGAGATAATACATGATGCACATATATGGGTATGCTGATTAATAACTCTTCAGCATGTTCAGGGCAGGATTTCAGCCTGCATGGACAATGTATGTGTATGTACTTCTATTTCAGGAGCAGGTGGGTTTCCTGGTGCCCAGAGTGGAGGTGGTGGAGGAGGAATGCCTGAAATCTCCAAACTTCTCAGTGACCCAGAGATCCTGACTGCATTCCAGGTGAGATAATTGTCACCCTATACATGGTTACAATATGTCACATGTGGTACCGTAATCTTGTAACCTTAATGATAGCCAAACAGAATGTGACACCTGCTTGGCAGTCAGTTACATCACATTGATAACCAGGACATAATTGTCAAGAACAACATTAGGGGGCATTCAAGTATTACATATGTCGAACATTCAGAAGGTAAGACAGCCCGCACAGGCGAGGGGGCACTTGCCTATTTGCGCTAGGCCTATACTTCTAGCTGCCATTCATCTGGTAGGAAAATCGATTGAGGATTGCCCCCACTGATATACAATAGCAACAAGATAGATAACCTATTCAGTACCATATTTCAAATGCGCCACTAATCTTGCGATTTCCTATGCATCATCGTTGATGAGTGTGCCTGATTAGCCTGTTTGTTTATGTGTAAGTTGTGTACACAAGGTTTACAGTCTGTAATATACATGATATATGCCTTTCCCACCTGCTAGCACTCCTGATACTTGAATGCCCTCTTATATCTTTCACGGTCATGTTGAACTGGAGTCACTGTCACACTCCGAGCTGAAGTGATGATCACACATTGAACTGGAGCCATGGTCACATATTGAGCTGGAGTCATGGTCACACTATGAACTTGATTCGAGGTCACACATTGAACTGGAGTCATGGTCACACATTGAACTGGAGTCATGGTCACATTATGAACTTGATTCAAGGTCACACACTGAACTGGAGTCATGGTCACAATTTGAACTGAAGTCCTGGTCACACTTCAAACTGGTTTCATGGTCACATTATGAACTTATTCAAGGTCACACATTGGAGTCCTGGTCACACTTCAAACTGGAGTCCTGGTCACACATTGAACTGGAGTCATGGTCACACTTCGAACTGGAGTCATGGTCACACATTGAACTGGAGTCATGGTCACAATTCGAACTGGAGTTCTGGTCACACTATGAACTTGATTCAAGGTCACACGTTGAACTTGATTCAAGGTCACCCATTGAACTGGAGTCATGGTCACACATTGAGCTGGAGTCATGGCCACACTATGAACTGGATTCAAGGCCACATTGAACTGGATTCAAGGTCACACATCGAACTGGAGTCGGGGTCACACATTGAACTGGAGTTCTGGTCACACTATCAACTTGATTTAAGGTCACACATTGAACTTGATTCAAGGTCACACATTGAACTGGAGTCATGGTCACACATTGAATTGGAGTCCTGGTCACACTATGAACTTCATTCAAGGTCACACATTGAACTGGATTCAAGGTCACACATCGAACTGAAGTCAAGGTCACACATTGAACTGGAGTCCGATTCACACTTTGATCTTGAGTCATGGTCACACTTTGAAATTGAGTCAGTCACACATTGAGCTGTAGTCATGGTCACACTTCTGACTGGAGTCCTGGTCACATTATGAACTTGATTCAAGGTCACACATTGAACTGGAGTCAGGTTCACACTTTGATCTGGAGTCAGGTTCACACTTTGAAAATGAGTCACAGTCACACATTGAACTGGAGTCAGTCACACTGTGACGCTCCGAACTGGAGTCATGGTCACACATTGAACTGGAGTTAGTCACATATTGAACTGAAGTTACAGTCACACTTTGAACTGGAGTCATGGTCACACTTTGAACTTCGTCACACTCAATCTGATTAAAAAAAAAATCCTCTTCCTATCTCGAATCTGTCTTGCTCAAAATCCTGCAGAGATTCCGGTAATTCCTAACCCACCTGAATACAGTAAGACGGGGAGTGCCGATGAGATTAATTCAAATTTCAAGGGTTTCGAGGTTGAAGAATTGTATCAAGTTGACAATCTATCCACAATGTGAAATGTGCCCCTGTGGTCATGCTCATATCACCCTCGACTGACATCAGAACTGCACAGCGCCTTAAAGTAGTTTGAATAATTTTTGCATAATAGAAAGCAAATTTCAATCA
Organism: Hanleya hanleyi; assembly: GCA_036873755.1. Classification (NCBI taxonomy): domain Eukaryota; kingdom Metazoa; phylum Mollusca; class Polyplacophora; order Lepidopleurida; family Hanleyidae; genus Hanleya; species Hanleya hanleyi. Next base: position 80,453 of record JAVTVY010026821.1, on the reverse strand, counting down.
TAGATAATTATTCATCACTTTTCGTAATGATTATGGGTCGGCCATATATTTTACTGCAGCATGGCGGTTCTAATTTTGATCATTTAGAAACTTGACTACTGTCTGTCTCGGATTACCAGGGAACGCAGTTTTTGTGGATTTATCAGTTAATATAACACAGTAGCTGTCGAAACTCTCAATATGTCCCAAACTCTATCAAAAATTATTTCCCTGACAAGAGAAATTGTTAGAAAATCTCCGAGGTTTGTCTCTTTCGAGCAACTGCATGTTGCATACTCGATCATGCCAACAACTGGGGAAGTCCATTTTCACTCTAAGGAACTGGAAAGTGGCTGTGTGCTAAATAATCGCACAGATAGAATTTAGAATATATGGTTTCGACAACTACTGTGTTATATTAACTGATAAATCCACAAAAACCCTGTGAGACAGACACTAGGTCATAAACCGGTGTTGAGTGGGTTGCGTAAGATGGCAGTCCCATAGTATCATGTCATGCCATCTAATACGGTGCATTGATTGGTCAAATATGAGGTATACGTAGAGAATTATTTTCATTCCAGGAGGTCACCGAATGGCCTTGAGATAGGAAGGAGGTATGATAAAGTTAGAGAATCAGTTTCCGAGTCTGTTTTTAATGAAATTAAATTAAAAATTCAGATTTCAACCCAGACCAGCCTCTTTACTCAAGATGACATAATGAATCCGAAACACTCCAATGTGAAACCACTGTTAATTTACTCACACCGACGAACTTAGGATTGTTGGAACTACTGCTTGAACTGAGGGGGGTGATTGGGTTTTACATAAACAAGGCACACAGTCTGGTCCAAGGTCAGTGGCAACAAATCCCTGTAGTAATTATCTCACCACAGTATTGTATAGTGAGGGACGAATGTAAAAGAGAGTTTAGTACATTACATATGTAGGCCTAACGGTTGATATTTCAGGACCCTGAAGTGGCAGCAGCCTTCCAAGACATCAGCACGAACCCAGCGAATATGGCCAAGTACTCAGGCAATCTTAAGGTCCAGAAGCTACTTGAAAAACTGGCCAAAAAGTTTGGTGGTGCTCCCCCCGGAGGACCTCCGCCAGGTGCACCATCACCAGGGGGTGCTTCAGTAAGTCCTTTAGGTAACTTAAAGGGGAGTGGAATCCATCATGATTGGTCAATTTTTTGTACAGTCAACTTGATGTGCAGATTTTTTCCCCCTGCACTTCTGTATATTGCAGACAGAGAAGCCTTCGTGATTGGTTCATTTTTTTTGTACAGTACCACTAATGGTATATGTACCTTGATGGGCAGTTTTTGTTCTCCTGCACATCAGAGAAGCTTGTCATTGAGGGCAATGCATGTATCTGAGAGAGTTAGGGCAGACAGCATTATCAAACATTCCTCAAGTAAAAGAAGTGTGACACCCGTCATAAATCTGCCATCTGTGGCTGGTTCTCAATTAAGGAATTAAACCAATCAGGAAGGATTCCGCTCTCCTTAAATATCTACTTCCTATCTATGATTGTTCTCATTGATCAGTTGATTATACACACCACAATATTGAGCCACATTGTTATCCCAGAAGTATCGCATATTGTCGCATATTCCTGCCAGGCTCGAGGCTGAAGTCCGGCTCATGCACAAGCATTTTTTTTTCATGAGAGCCAACAATGCTGGGGTATTTTGTCGGAGTGTCGGTTCAACAGTTCAAGAAATTCGCACAATAAGTGTTATCAGAATAATTTTAGATTTTACTGCAAGTAAGCTTCCCTAGAGGGTGGCTTTGCTGGCTCTCGTGAAAAACACGTTTGTGAACCTGGCCCTCAGTCTCGTGCCTGGCATGAATATGCAGTAATATGCACACTTCTGGGTTTACGATGTGGCTTATTCGTTGACCAGTGATAATAACATGTCCATTAGAGTGGTATCATAGCCCTGATAGCAGTGTTTCAATATGTCTTCTGTATGGTACTGTTATGGTTGTCTCGGCTCTGATAATGTTATGGCTCTTTTGTATAAATAATGTGTTATTACTATGAACCTCAAGTTAGGTCTCTAATGACGAGATTATATGAAGTGCAGCATTAACCTCTTATATCTGAAGCTATTTTTCATAACGGCAACTGCTTTTTTTGTCCAGAATTTCTTCCCAATGTAGCAGTTCTATAATTTAATAACCACAAAGAATTTTTCTCCCATTGTTCATGACTGGAGTTGAAAGTCACACCGGTGTTTGAACTGGTTGAGACCCAATACAGAGTCTTGGCCTATAGATTTGTGCTAGAACTGATAACCTTTGTTTGCTCTGCCTGTTATGATATTTCATTTATATTGATCATGTCATCTATCAGCGTAACCCATATTAATGTTTCTAATTTCTTCCATTCAGGCCTGATTTGTGTTATCAACCCTCAACCATGATCAAGATTTTATCCTTGTGTGCCCTGGGCGACAATCTCGTGGAATTAATGAATTCAGTCTAAAACAAAGCATGTACTCGAGATGGAAGGCGAGATAAGACACTGGATGCTCAACGGTTTTAGGATTATTGGAATATTATTTAATCATCTGATTGTGTAATAAAGTTTAAAATACTCCTAAATATTTCATATTGATTTTCTATGATTGTGCGTACCAGAGAATTTGCACTAAGGTACTGGGATATAAGTATTATTATTTGTTATTGAATTAGATCAGATAAAGAATATTTGATTTTTCAATGTTTGTTGTGATTTAACAATGATCTTATTTTATTGGATGTTAAAGTCAGATTAGTAATGAAATAGTGAGCCGACCGAACATGTGTGATACGATATTGTGAACATGTGTGATACAATGCTGTGAACATGTGTGATACAATATTGTGAACATGTGTGATACAATGCTGTGAACATGTGTGATACAATATTGTGAACATGTGTGATACGATATTGTGAACATGTGTGATACGATATTGTGAACATGTGCGATAAAATATTGTGAACATGTGTGATACAATATTGTGAACATGTGTGATACAATATTGTGAACATGTGTGATATGATATTGTGAACATGTGCGATACAATGCTGTGAACATGTGCGATAAAATATTGTGAACATGTGTCATACGATATTGTGAACATGTGTGATACAATGCTGTGAACATGTGTGATACAATATTGTGAACATGTGTGATACAATATTGTGAACATGTGTGATACAATATTGTGAACATGTGCGATAAAATATTGTGAACATGTGCGATACAATGTTGTGAACATGTGTGATACAATATTGTGAACATGTGCGATACAATATTGTGAACATGTGTGATATAATATTGTGAACATGTCATATGATATTGTGAACATGTGCGATACAATGTTGTGAACATGTGTGATATAATATTGTGAACATGTGCGATACAATGTTGTGAACATGTGTGATACAATGTTGTGAACATGTGTGATACAATATTGTGAACATTAGTGATACAATGTTGTGAACATGTGTGATACAATGTTGTGAACATGTGTGATACAATATTGTGAACATGTGTGATACAATGTTGTGAACATGTGTGATACAATGTTGTGAACATGTGTGATACGATATTGTGAAAATGTGTGATACAATATTGTGAAGGATATCACCAGAGTGATTACGAGAAGTTCATAGTGTGACACATCTACAAGATTGTTTGTACTGTAAGGAAGGTATCAGTCTACTGTTACCATAGTGATCATTTCCTGTGTATATTGTGTTCGACTGCATGTACAGATGCATTCCATATTTCAACCTTGACAAACCGGAACCCTGTCAATACCGACACTATAATCTGGTCCCAAGCATGGTCGGAAACACTTGCTTCACTGTAGAGCCAGAGTAGTGTCATTATTCGGGCACTTTCTCAATGCCATTTGGGGGCAATTCCAGCAATGTTAATGTATGATATTATCATATACAGCCTGTATAAGGATAGTATCTTCTCTATTCTCCACTTCACTGCATCCATGAGCGAGGTTTTCAACCCGAGATGGTCTTCTCCATACCAGTACTACTCCACAATTAATGTCTCTTGTCAAAGAGGAGAGACTAATATGGACATTATCTTCCCTCAGGTAATACTATGCACATTGCAGGGAAGATTGCCGAGAATTTAAGCTTGTCTATGATGCTATGTGATACACAGTTTGAGACAGTAACATTTGTCTAATCAGGCTTGATTCTGAGGGGTTTCCTGGTTTAAAGATTACCTGGCCTTGTATATCAAAGTGAGTCATGGAATGTGTGTGTATTATTCAAAATGATATATGCAGATGGGTTGGATTTAGAGAGTAAAGTTTAACAATTCAACTTAGAGATCATTGGTCATGGTTGAGCAATGAGTTGTTCTACTTACATGTAATGTTTACCATTTTTCTAATTTTTTTTTTTGTCCTAAAGTTTCAGTATTTGCTGAAGTTTACTTTCTCCAAATTAAGCTATATAATATCAGAGAACCATAATTCATCATCAAGAGGGAGGAACATTCATTAGTTTCATGCTGCTTGTATCAGAGAAGTTTATTCAATGAGCTTTTGCTGATGAATACAGTGAAACCGCTGGTGGTAAATCAAAGTAATAAACTTTTTGAATAATGTGTGTTGTTGCATTCATCATTTTGTAATATGAGGAAAAACAAGGAAAAATGTATAGGTTCGTGTGCATTTTTTAGGTATATAGTTCATGTAAGAGGAGATAATGCTTTTCAATGTGACTTCACATGTTAGCTTAAGCCCAACTCACACTATGAACATTTTGTTGTATTAGAACAGAACAGTTTGTTCGTGTTTTTGTTCGTGGTAACCTCACACTGTGAACATGTTCTCTTGACCGCCAGTCGCCGTGATCAAGCAGCGAGGCTGCCGGTCATGTGATGGGAGCCATTTTGTTGTGTCATGTGAGAGCGGCTTCATCACATGACTGACAGCTGCCAGTTGATTGGATAACTGTTGGTAAATGTGCGGACACATGTTCGCGATCACCACACACTGAAGACAGAAACTGTTTTGAACACGAAAACATGTTCCGAAAATCAAACATGTTTGATTTCACGAACTTGTCCTTCGAACAGAATGTTTGTGTTTCTGTAGACAAAACATGTTCTGACCAGTGTTTTTGTTCTGATACAACAAAATGTTCGTAGTGTGAGTTGGGCTATGTGAAACAATGGCCAACCACTTCCCCATTTGCTACTATTGGAAATCCCGTGAATGCACGTCACTTCGTCTTACATGAACTTTTTACCATTTTTTAGCTGTAGACAATGTTAATTAAATGGACTTAATCATGCACTATTTGATAACCCAGACAACACAGGGAATAGCCCTGGTTATAGGGAATAGCCCTGGTTATAGGGAATAGCCCTGGTTTTGAAGCATATTCATGAAATAATCCTATAAATAGTATTTAACTTTTTCTTATATTCTAACTGTTTGGAGCTAATAACAATATCTATAAAAATTTATCAAACTGGGTAAATGTTTCTGTGCAAATTTCTCTGCTAGGAGACTTTTAATGGAAATCCCTATCTCTTAACCCAGGAAAGGGAGATAACTTACTGAGATAAATGGGCAAGAACAAAAGCCCACCAAAGCCCAAAACCACCAGCGGACAATCTTAATTGCATACAGCCGAATAAACAATTCTGCTTAATTAATTACAAGTGGAATTAAATATTCATCACTAATCCCATATTTGGGTCTGTTTAATGGAAAATTTTGGATTAATGCATATAATTTTCCTAGATTTAGGGTAGGCAATTAAGAGAGTTCCGGTACATTGATACTGTATCTTGATGTTCATTTATGCTGTTTGCAGTGAATTGGTATAAACCGCATTTAGAATTGGACAAGGCTGGACGATCCACAAGCTCATTGGACAAACTGTTCTGTCAATATTGATAATTATTGGTCATATGGTTGTACACATCACTGTAAGATGTCCAGCTGTGAAACATTTTATGACAATATTCTTGTAAAATGTGAGACAATGTTTGATAATAACCGAATAAAACATGTATTTAACAGCTCTATTTGATATGTTATTGAGTAAATGTTCATCAGATGTGTACTTGAGAAAAATTAAATATTTCATGGAGCTATATGAACTTGTCATCATCTTTTGTTTTTTTATTGGCTTTGAATGGGTTGTATGCCCATGAATTGTATATTAAGAGTGAAGCATGCCAGTACCAGCCAACACCAGATGATCCCAGTACCAGATCAAGCAACATGACAATCTAGGGAAATACTATCTAGATATTCCACGAGATCCCATAATAAGCCAATTATGACAAATTCTGCCTTTTCAAGTTTACATTGATTGATGTTTAGTTCACAGATATGAACAACTTTGCATGTGTCTATCTTTTCATATTTTCTACCGTCGGACAAACCAGACTTCTCTGCAGGAGTAAACCAAGGGTGGGGCTGGGGAGAGGGATGTGGCTTCCCCCCCAAATTTTGATGGCCGGCAAGGAAAACTAGAGCCTCCGGCACTGAAACGGGGCTATTTAAATGTAAAATAGGCTGTTGTAATAATTCCACTAACTCTTTGATGTTCAGTACCATGGCGAAAAGCCACACAATTTGTAGTCTCGCACATTTCTCGTACAAGGATCTCTGGTGAATTAGTGAATTAACTTGTGACCAATGGGACAGATATTTATTATGAAACCAACTTAAAGAAAGGATAAATAATGTCTTCTCTGCATGTTACCAATATTTGTCAAATATTTTACTTTTTCCAGATTATATAAAAGCATATCATTCAGCAGTAAATGACAAAAAATAAGTAGTGAGATACACTGCAAAATCCTCATGGTTAGATGGACTGGAGCTTTGCTGGGATGCATCCTCTCATGGCTTCATATTACATACATGTACCTCCTCTCGCCAGTACACCCCCAGTTTGGGAGGTTACAAATTCTGACAACAGCAGTTACATTGTGCAGACTGGTACACTTCTATTTAAACATGACTTGGAGTTTGACCCTATCCATTGACCCTATCCAGCTAAGTGAGCCAAGCCATTGACCTAGATCCTGCATATGTCTGCATCTAAATGGTATAGAGGGTCTGGTGAAGGGGATGTTTTTGTGCAAGTCCCCAAGTTACACACTGTGAATCAATTTCTGCAAAAATGGGAGCCTGGAAAATTAGGATTTCTTGTCAACATGGCAAACATATGATAAGTATGCCTTAAACTATTTTCTTCTGTATATATTAAGTGTACTAAATAAAGTTTTTATCAACCAGCGATTTATGACATTCTTTCAAGAAATCTCTCTAGTCAACCTCTGAGTGGTATCCATTTTGTATTCATGCTCTAAAGCAGAAAAACTCGGTGAAAATGACATCTGAAGATACATAATAATAGCAGAAAATATTTAACTTCACTAATATAGACCAGGTGATACAAAATCTAGCCAAAATAGTTGACCGAACTATCTGTAGTAGCTGAATAACTTGAGGCCTCTCAAAGCCTAAAGCAGTTGAATAAACAACCAGTCACCCTGGCAAAGGTACCACTTGTGCTCAAGTTTTCCCTCACTATAAGACGGGGACCATTATAATCTACGGGTCAGATCACCCAGTAAAAAAAAAAAAAATAAATAAATGAAAGAAACAAAAGCAGGGAAGAGGTTTATCACATCAAATGTTGCAAATGTGATAGGTTTATCACATAAAATGTTGTCAGAGGTTGTCACATCAAATGTTGCTAAATACAGGGGAAGTAAATTAATATCACCAACAATGCTTACCAGTAGGCCTTGCTAGAATAAGATTGCAATCAGTTCGTGAACAAAGCAACACATTGGCGATATCGGGCTCAAACCTTGTGCGACCGTCTCCGAGAAACGATTAATGTGCTCCGATCCAATTAAATATTGCCCATTTGGACGAAGAAATATTAACACGTCGGCTGAGTAGAAGTTTTCAGAATTATTTCACTATAAACCTATTTTTTTAGTTGAGATCCCATTCATTTGTTCAGTAGTTATTTATTCACAAACAGGAGATACATACAAACTATCAACTGATTTTCACAGAGGAACCCTTCAAATAAAGGAAAAAAATCTAACTAGACCTGAAGTCACTCTGATAACTTGTGTAAATATGGATAAATTTTTGCCACTATTCCGAGAGGACCACTAAGCTTACATTTTTGATAAATTTGGTAACTTCAGGTTGAAAATAGTGCAGGGATCATCGATTAAAAAAAACAGTTTGTAGGTTAGAGAGAAAGCAGAACTCATGTGGTGAGCTCTCGTCCATACAGCACACCCTGCCATCGGGGCAAAATAGTATTGTCTAAGGATTAACTTGAATTCTGGTGCAAATCCAGGATTGAGTGATCATTTCAGCTTGTAATTCAGTGTATAGTGATCGCCACTGTCAGGAGACATTTTCGCACAAATTGAAAGTTCAACTTTTGCAATCTTTTACTGTACAATGCTTCAAGAGAGTGCTGGTTTACGATCAATTAAAAAAATAAAATCCTACGATGCAGGGGGGGGGGGGAACCCCACTCAGACTCTTCTCCCCCCCCCCCCTCAAACTTCATAACTTGCCCACCCCCTTGTAAACCCTTCAAAGTCTACCATGCATTATGTCTGAACATGATGCCCTATTTGGAAACATTTTTATACGCCCGCCAAAAGGTAGACGTATTATGTGATGGCGGTTTCCGTCCGTCTGTCCGTCCCTCGTGTCAGGTCTATATCTGGGACAGTTTTCTATCTACAGTTCTAATTTTTGGTGAGTGGATGTGTCGCGTACCAAAATGAAGGTCAAGGTCAGAGGTCAAAAGGTCACCGGCCTAAAAAACAGGAAATCACTGAAGTGTTCGTGTCCGGTCTATATCTGTGAACATTTTTTATCCACAGTTGCAATTTTTTGTGAGTGGATACGCTAGGTGGAGACGATGTGTCGCGTGCCAAAATTGAGGTCGAGGTCAAAGGTCACTTGCCTAAAATCCGGAAACCATTGATCATTGACAGTTTTCTAGCTACAGTTCTAATTTTTGGTTAGTGGATGCCCTAGGGGCGAACGATGTGTTGCATACGAAATGTAGGTCAAGGTCAGAGGTCAAAGGTCAGTGTGACGGAAAAATCAGGAAATCATTAAAAATTACTAATTTTTTGTGAGTGGATTCAATAGGGGGAATGAGGTGTCGCATACCAAAATATAGGTCAAGGTCGAAGGTCAAAGGTCACTGATCCCAAAATCAGGAAATTATTAAAAATAACATTTCTTTGTGTGAGTAGATACATTAGGGGGACACAATGTGTCACATATCAAAATGTAGGTCAAGGTCAAAGGTCACTGTGACCCCAAAATCATGATTTTTTGAGTCCATTGACAAATTACGGGTAGCTGTTTTGTCATGTACCAAAATTTAGATCCAGGTCAATAGTCAAGATCACTGTGACACCAGAATCAAGGTCAAAGGTCAATGCGACCTAAAAATCAGGAAATCATTAAAAATTACTAATATTTGGTGAGTGGATTCAATAGGGGGAAATGAAGTGTCGCATACTAAAAATTAGGTCAAGGTCAAAGGTCACTGTGACCCCAAAATCAGGAAATTATTAAAAATAACTTTTTTTGTGTCAGTAGATACATTAGGGGGGCATGTGTCACATACCAAAATGTAGGTCAACGGTCAAGGTCACTATGACAATCGTTAAATTGTTTAAAAATCATGATTTTTTGTGTCCATTGAGAAATTACAGGGAGATGGTTTGTCATGTACCAACATTTAGGTCAAGGTCAATAGTCAAGGTCACTGACTCCAGAATCAAGAAATCTTTGAAAATTACTTTGTTTTGTGTCCGTAGATTCATTAGGGGGACATGATGTGTCACATACCAAAATGTAGGTCAAGGCTGAACGTCAAGGTCACCGTGACCCCCAAAATCATGAAATTCATAAAAATCATGATTTTTTTGTGTCCATTGATACATTGACGGAAGACGAAGTGTCGTGTACCAAAATTTAGGTCAAGGTAACTGTGACCCCAAAATCAGGAAATCACATTTTCATATGCCTGTCGAAGATGAGGTCATGTAATGCGATGTTGCGTTCTGTCCATTCATCCATTAACATTTGTTGTCCATGCGATATCTCTAGTCTCAAGGTATGGAATGGTACCAAACTTTGAGTATACCTTGCTCGCATGGCAAAGAGGAGCCATACATTTTGAGATCAATTTGTCCAAGGTCAAGGTCACAGTCCTTCAAAACTGAATCAAGTTTAGCTGACCATGTGTTAGGTTGGAATGTAGGGCCGTTCTCTCCCCTACATGTATATGGCATTCATCCTGTGGAGTTGTCCCCCATATTTGAAACAGCTACATGTGAAATAAAAACCATACATTTAGTAATTTAACGGGGAGAGGGGTCCTTTATGAACTTCATACCTCTTTATTAACTCAAGAACAAAGGTTTACTTCATCACTTTCTTCTTCCTTCATGAAAAATTATCTCGTCTGAAAGGAATCCATTTGCAGGAAAACTACTATTTTCGTGTTTGACTATTGTCGATTTCATTGTGGGATATGTGAGCTCTCGGGTCTTGCTTCAAGGTCAACTAGTTACCAAGAGTAAAGCTCGTTTTATTTTATCATTCAATATAAGATGTTATATATATTACATTCTCAGAAGCACAAAATTGTAGGCTAGCTATCAATTGGAATCAAGGCTATCAAACAACCTTGAAATTTGGACCAATGTAATTCCAGATTCATGGGCGTATATTGAAGCCCCTTGGGCTCTTGTTCTCAATGCTATACTATATTGGTCCATATGCTCCTTTGTTTAATTACAAGGAGCGTCATTTTAAAGTTGTTTCACCTAGCTAAAGCTGGCAACCTCATTGGCTAACAGATGTAGTTTAAAATTCCCATAGGATTTATTTGACCCTGGTGTAAGATATGATATTCTGTGATGTTATATCTCCGTTTACTGAGACTGACAACATGAATAATGTTATCCAGTTACGACTACGCTTACCAAATCAAAAATGCTAACATCTTACCCAGACTGACAAAACATTTTTATATTTCACTCAATTTTGATGGGACGTATTATGATGGCCTTAACTTGGTATCATACTGACTGTCCAACTTTTTAGTGAACGTAACTCGTCAGAGGTTTGCTGGATGCTCTTCAAACTTGCCACAAATGGTCACCATGTGAAGATGTGCATGTTACCTTTCTGACTTGATCGTACATTTTCTTGTGAGTTATGCTCCTTGTTCCATCTGTTGCCTTCTCATGTGAACCTTCTGAGTATTTTCTGGATTCTTTTGAAATTTGCCATACATTATCATCACAATGTGAAGATGTGTACGTGACCTTTTTGACATGAACTGATGTTCTAACATGCCCGTCCATGGACTAGATTGTATATCGCGCTCACAATTTCTGTCCACTGTTCACCCCCTCATTCGTCATCTGTCCTGGGCCGAGGGACAATAATTTATACCTTTCAATATGCCAAAATCAAGGCAAACAGTTTTCTGGTCAGTGATGACAAATGCCAGAATAATTCAAATTGGAATCTGAGTTTCCGGGATGTATCAGTATCAATATAGTTTGTTAATCCTTGATTGGCCATGAGACATGAATATACTTTGTTATGAAGATATAGGCTGGATGATGGCCAGAGGGAAATGTACATATGTCAAAGACCACTAAATATAATAAAATGAATGATTTTATTTGAATTTTTTAGTCATTGAATGAATATATTGTCAGTGTTTGTCAGTTGGCATCAACTTCTTATTGGCCTTTCTGATAAATCTACAGAGTAGATCACAGGTGGACAGCAGATACAGGCTATGACAGTTGTCCCAATTGTTTCAAAAATAGTTAAGTTGTACACTGTGATACAGTTTGTACAAGCAGGAAATATCTTCACAATGCTTACTGTACATGTACCAGCAATGGTAGTCACTATACCTACTAGAAGGCATCAATTCAAGTTTTATTTTTCAATGGAACACAATAGAAAATCATGAATTATTTAAAAATCTTTCTTCTTCATTGATGCATCTAATCTATCCATCATGGTCACTAATCCAGACTTCTGTCCATTATCTCTTAATTCGCTGTTTCTAGATAGACAAGTTTGGAGGTATTTCTGCGCAGTTTTCAAAATGAAGTCGATGCTGTATGACCACAGCATTCTCGAAAAGTGATGTAGTTCAGTAGTGTCATGAGGAACTTCCCAATGTGAGGGTTCTCACTAACATTGTGATGTAATAGATTACAATGTTGAAACAGAACGTTTTGGAACCGTGCATCTATCTTCAAAACGAGGTCAAAGCTGCTTTTTGCGAAGGGCTGATGGTCAACAGATGATCCCATAAATACTCGAATCCATCATTGGATATCTTCCAGTTGATTGGCCAATTAAGTTTTCAGAAATAGATCCAGTATTCTCATTGGCTTGTGGACTGAAAGTGGAAAGAGATCCATTCACTGACATAGGTTCTGTAATGGTCCAATTGGATGAATTGATGACCAGCATACATTTTATGTTGGACACAGCATACATCACACTGTTGTAATTGTCCAGCTATGATCCCAAATGAAGTCTTCAGAACATTCCTAAGTCTTGCAGCTTTCATACAATGGGATGTTGACAATATTTGAAGGAATCACAGATATGATCAGTAGCGTTGTTTCTTCATTATGTTTGGTCGCCAGTTTATTGGATGAGAGTCTTCCGTCTGTAACAGGGAGAAAATCACAAATACATCATGGGTTACTTATTACAGAGCTATGAGCATTTAATTTTTTCTCTGTAAACATGCAACATGTATTTATTGATCAGAACATGGTTGTGCTGTCCCTCCTATATAACAGTTGGAACTTCAGTTCTATCAAGGATTATTAGTTCTCATTTCTGTTTCTACTACATGGCCTTGCCTATTTGAGAGCCACAGTTGTGTTGTTGGTCGGCTGAACTGAACATGCAGTGCAACATAATTGATACTTTGTTACATTAATTCCTAATCTCCTGGGGAAAACAGTGGGTCAGGAAGGTATCTTTTGACAATACAACAAAGACAGCAGCCCCTAGTTGAAACGGCAAACTGAAGTAAGAATGATAGTAATTACTTAGCTATCCACCATTTCATTAGATGAGATCTTCCTATTGGTGTTGAATTAGGACCCACAATGCAAATTATTGTGTTTCTTCCACTTTTACTCAGCACACATACTTACAGCAGAATCGTCTTCCTTGTAAATTTTTATGGTCTTGTCCGCCTCACATGTGATCAGTCGACTACCGCTGTTGTCATATGTACAGGCAAAAATTCCAGCCTCAGAGTCGATAGAGCCTGGCTGGACAGCAGGTTGGATCCTCTGGAAGTTATAGCCAGTCTTCCAGTCCCAGAAATGTAATGTTCCATTGTCAGCTGGAAGTACAAATACAACGCTGTGTCAAAATGTATTAGATGCCTCATTATATGCGGAAATGTTTTTCATGGTTTTCAATTGAAAGCATGTTCACTGGATGTATATTTTGCAGTTACGCCATCAACCAGTAAAGCAAAGATTTGAGTCAACTTCCACATTTACAGTATATTACAATCCCGCTTACTATAGGCTCATCTCTATAAACATGGTTCATATAGTTAAACATTCCAAATTCATTGATGCAAGGTACTGTGCATAGTATTAATCTGAGACATGCAATTTTCAATTTGGACAGGTGAAAATTTGGAAATTTAGCATGGAAGAGACAGGAATGAACTAGGAAGCGGACAGAGAAAATGAGACTATCCTGAGCTACCATGTATTATGCTTTTAAGTCTAAAAATGCTGTTAAAAAAATTAGAAGAAATAGGGTATATATATATAGTCATTATGTCTTTGTTTTGGATTGGTAAAACACAAGGAAAGAGCTCTTCAATGTGATAAAGACTTGTGGTTATACAGGGTGGTATTTCGTCGAGAAGGCATTTCATCTTGAACATAATTATTTTCACTTGACAAATAGTCATCTTCTCGGCTAAATAGCAGCCTGTTTATCCACACAAAAGACTGGTATAACTTATTATACCATTCTAGAAAATATATTCTAGATTTGAGATGCATCTTACCTCCTGACACCAAGACACCATCCGAGTTGAGGGCCAGTGCATTGATGATAGCATTGTGACCAGACAGATTCTGAATAAAGTTGCCATCAGGAAATTTCCACTGTTTGATATTGTCTGGTGATCCTGATGCAAATGTGTACCTTAAGACGATAAACAGGTTCGAAGTTTAGACAAACAGTTACATGTTAACAAAGTATAAATGTAGTCAAAGAGAATAGACGTACATGTAAGTGTTGCAATTTGGGAGAGAAACTCATTGGGCGAGGCAGAGGAATATTATACCATAATTATATACCATGATTATATATTCTAGGTGAGTGATTTAGGGTTTAACGTCGCGTTCAACGCTATTTCTGCCATATAGTGACGATATAACTAACTATGATATGATTAGCTGGACATGTGTGACCACGTACAGTCATGTACAACAGGTGTGATATTGCAGTTACATGTGGACATCAGACATGTCTGCTCGGAGTTTGACCTGTCTGAACAAACTTTCAATGTTGGTCCGTGTAACACTTGACCATTCAGCTTTTCAGCTTGCAAAATTGAAAGAAGAAAGAAGGGAAGCTCTACATCTCTTCCTTTTATCACAATTTTTTTTGGGAAGCTGGAAGAGCGGTGGTGTCAAGCTTTCTACTTCAAATTTGCGACATGGAAAGCTCAAATACGGGGGCGATGTAGAGCTTTTCATCTTTCTACTTTCATTTTTTTAGATCGAATATGGGAGTGATGTAGAGCTATCCACCTTTCGACTTTCAATTTTGTGAGATGGAAAGCCGAATTGTCAACACTTGTGTCAATAACATCGAGCTAACCGTACATTTATTTCACGTTTTAGCATCGTTTATGTGAAATCATCACGCATCAAGTGCAAGTGTTCATTGGGAGATTCCATTTCAGAAGTTGGATGAGGAAAGGGACGTCTGCTTTCATACAAGGCACAATCGATAAAACAAACAAATAAATTACAAGATGAAATTTCTTTCTCAAGTTTAACTGTTGTTTCCATTGTGAAATTGATTACCAAAGCGACACAAATAGACATATATCCACGTAATTTCCACACAGTTGATGCAGCTGACCATATCACTCCCCATTTGAGAGACCACATAAACTCGTCCACTGAAATTGGCACGATGCCAAACGAGACGGGAGCATCAGTGGACGCGTTCTTCGAAGAAAGGTGAGAAAGGTTGTCAAAGTTTAAAATATGTTTTCAGCTTTTCATTATAATCTTTGTTGATAATCAATATGGGTAGTGCAATAGAATACAAATAGTGTTTTCATAGGCGTGCTCAATGTTTATTTTATGCACGGCTGGTGTGGGAAATTTTTTTAATTTTAGGGCATGGGCGAACTTTCCCACATTAACCGTGCATAAATAACCATTGAGCATGCCTATGAAAGCATTATTTCTCAAGTGTTACACGGACCAATGTCCTGCCTATATTATCTGACATATGAAAAATGCTGGTCATTATTTTAGAACCTGCAACAACTGCTCTCTCAAACTTCTGTACCTGTACAGTACCATTCATCAGACAATAAAGACAGCATATGGTGCTAATAATCAACAAGAGCCCAAGGGGCTTCAATATACGCCCGTATATCTGGAATTACATTGGTTCAAATTTCAAGGTTGTTTAATAGCCTTGATTCCAATTGATCTAGCAATCCAGAGAAAGGTCTACAATTTTTTGCTTATGAGAATGTAACATATCACATCTTATATTGAATGATGAACTAAAATGAGCTTAACTCTTGGTAACTAGTTGACCTTGAAGCAAGAGCTGAGAGGTCACATATCCCACACTGATATCGACAATAGTCAAACACAAGAAAATAATAGTTTTCCTGCAAATGAATTCCTTTCAGACGAGAGAATTTTTCATGAAGGAAGAAGAAAGTGATGAAGTAAACCTTTGTTCTTGAGTTAATAAACAGGTGTGAAGTTCATAAAGGATTCCTGATCTCCCCGTTAAATTAGTAAATGTATGGTTTTTATTTCACAACAGTTTAACTAAATGAAGCGTTTCAAACATGGGAGACAACTTCACAGGGCAATACCATATAAATGCAGGGGAAAGAACTTCGAATATTCCAACAATATTCCAACACATTTTAATAGTCAGCTAAGCTTGATTCAGTTTTGGGGGACTGCAACCTAGACCTTTGACAAATTGATGTCATATGTATGGCTGCACTTTGCCATGCGAGTAAGGTATACTCAAAGTTTGGTACCAATCCATACCTTGAAACTAGAGCTATCGCATGGACAACAAATGTTAATGGATGAATGGACAGAACGCAACATCGCATTACACGACCTCGTCTTCAACAGGCATATGAAAATGTGACTTTTAATGATTTCTTGATTTTGGGGTCACAGTGATCTTGACCTTTGACCTTGTCCTCAATTTTGGTACACAACACATCGTCTTCTCTCAATCTATCAATGCACACAAAAAATCATGATTTTTAATGATTTCCTGATTTTGGGGTCACAATGACCTTGACCTTGACCTACATTTTGGTATGTGACACATTGTGTCCCCCTAATGTATCTACTGACACAAAAAATGTTATTTTTAAAAATTTCCTAATTTTGGGGTCAGTGACCTTTGACCTTGACCTAATGTTTGGTATGCATCACTTCATTTCCGCCTATTGAATCCACTCACAAAAAATTAGGAATTTTTAATGATTTTCTGATTTTTCGATCACACTGACCTTTGACCTCTGACCTTGACCTACATTTAATATGCAACACATCGTCCCTCCCCTAGGGCATCCACTCACCAAAAATTAGAACTGTAGATAGAAAATTGTCAACGATCAATGATTTCCTGATTTTTGGCAACAGTGACCTTTGACCTCTGACCTCGACCTCAATTTTGGTACGCGACACATCGTCTCCCCATAGGGTATCCACTCACCAAAAATTGGAGCTGTGGATAGGAAACTGTCCCAGATATAGACCGGACACGAGAACCGGACAGACGGACGGACGGACAGACGGATGGAAACCGCCATCACATAATACGTCTAAAAAGGTATTGTTCTATCGGTCTGATTCTTTCTGTCCAGTGAAGATCCTCATTGAAATGTTGAGCAGGATTGTACAGAATCTGTGGTATCCTATCAGCATCTGTTAGAATTTATGAACACACTCCTACATATTCTTGAGATGCTTCCTGGAGGAATATAAGCTCTTATACATGTAATTATCCTACCAATTTCCGAAGTTAAACTACGGTGAAACCTGTGTATACTGACCATGGCTGGGACCAGATTATAGTGTCAGTCTTGACAGGGTTGGTGTCGGTATTCACAGGTTCCACTATAATAGGATATTAACATTCCCTACAGGATCATACAATGAGTTGTTGGTATGTTCAGAAGATGCCTGAAAGTCATAAAGCTCTCTACAAGGGTAAATTTTACTTCGAGATTTGAGGAGCGCAATACTTACTGTGTGGGATGTAAAGCCAGTGCTCTCACACTTTTCTTGTGGTTTGTCAATGTGACCCTGGATTTGCCTGCTGCCAAGTCCCACAGTCGTATCGTACAGTCATGACTTCCAGTTATAATCTGCAATTAATAACAATCCATCAAATTCATTCGACCACACTAAGATTTGAACAAGGAGAAAGACGTATCTTTTGTGTATGAGATATTCTGTCTGGCTCGATGTAATATACCTGTAGTAATTTTATGTTTATGAAAATAATTTTTGCCAAAAATCCATTCAGGTCCATAATAATCATTTATATTTGATATGTGGACTAAACTGTTTTGAAAAATATCATTGACATTTGGATATATATAACGGTTGCCATGGCAATGGCGGCCATATTGGATTTACAGTCGTTATCTTAGGAAAGCCGAATATCCAAAACTATACAAGCCAGCCTCACCAAACTTTCAGAATATCAATCTGATGTCTTTCTGTGTGCAAATAAGGATTTTCATCAAAAAATAGCCAACAGAACCAAAATTTGAGCAATTTTACTGTTAAACACGAGAACGTGCATACACACCCCGTTGCTATGGCAACCCCACACTGACTTATTTTCAAGTTATTGGAAAAAAATTCTTATTTGCACACAGACCTATCACAGCTATCAACCTACCAAATTTGATACCATTTGATAGGGTAGTTACTGAAATATTGCTTTCCCAGTATTGCTGAATGTGTAAAAATGCAAATTCGAGAAGAACTGAAATAAAGTGCAACAAGTTGAATGACTTGTATCTCGCCATGTGTTCTGTTGTATTTACCTGTGAATATTAATTTTTCTGACAGTTCCTTCAAGTATTGTCTGATATAGATACCAATAATGTTCATTTTGCACATATTTATAGAAATAAGAAGAAACAAGAGCCCAAGGGGCTTCAATATACGCCCGTATATCTGGAATTACATTGGTTCAAATTTCAAGGTTGTTTAAAGTGAACGTAAAGGCTGAGGCAACATGCACTCTGTGGGAAAGAACTACAATGAAAGTATCAAACAGCAGCAACAAATATTTTTGGGGATTTTTTTGCACCGAGTAGGAACGAAATTATCTCTGTTGTTTTATTGTTCCCCGGCAGCAGCCATGTTGGCTATCTCACCTCAGAGCAGTGACGTTGTATCACCTTGGGAGCTCTCTACTTTGTGGAGTTAGAAAGCGCAGTAAGCATGTAAACATGTTATCGAAGACCCAGATTTCGACACTTCGTATAATATGCCTATCTCGCAGTGTCTCTGTCCCGCCAAACGGTAATAAAATTATTTTTACCTCACTTAAAAGTTTAGAACTTCCACACTCTGACGTTTCTGAATCGATGTTGTTGATCTCGGTGTCTTTGATCTACGATGCGACAATTCTGTTGGGATTGCATCTTCTTTGAAGTTTAATTTCCTTCGCCTCCTGGCTCTCCTGCTGGGCGTCAACATCAGCCTTCCGTAGAGGTCAGGTTGGAAACATTCGGCTTTAAAATAGACCGAAAACAGCACAGATTTCTCGGTTGGAGTACAGTCTAGTCTGCCGATGTTGTGCAGCCACTGTTTGAGTCCCGGCTTCCCTAACGGGAATCTGTGTAATGATAACTTATCCGACTGTAGCGGTAGCAGAGGAGAACCCGAGACGGATGTATTTTGCTTGCCATCACTGCGCCCTGACAAGTTTCAGCTCGGTAAACACTTGCTGGAGATACGCAACACAGTCAAAACACGCTTGAAACAACCGAGCCCCCCACCTCCGCCATTACAATTCGTGTTACAGTAAAGCTACAACAAAGTGATACTACGTCACAGGAAAATATCACGTGCTACAAGGAAGCGTTTTCATTGGCGCAAGGCTACTAAATAGACGAACATGGCCGACTCCAGTCGATTGTTGCACCAGTCAATTATTCCGGTGTTTGGAATTATTTTTTCGGAAGAGAAAAAATCACAAACAATATTTGTTGCTGCCAACTGATACTTTTAATATAGTTTTTCCACATCGCGTGTATGTTGTCACAGCCTTTACGTTCACTTTAAAGTGAACGTAAAGGCTGCGACAACACACACACTGTGTGGAAGAACTATATTAAAAGTATCATTTGGCAGCAACAAATATTTTTTGTGATTTTTTCCCTTCCAAAAAAAAAATTCCAAACACGGGAATTATTGACTGATGCAACGAGCGACTGGAGTCGGCCATATCAGTTTATTGATTAGCCTTGCGCCAATGAAAACGCTTGTACGGAGCACGTGATATTTTCCTGTGACGTAGTATCACTTTGTTTTGGCAGAGCTCGGCTGTTTCAAGCGTGTTTTGATTGTGTTGCGTGTCTCCAGCAAGTGTTTACTGACCTGAAACGTTCGATGAACTACTCACTACTTTCGTCGACATCGGAGCGTTTTGGTTCAAACTGGTAACCCTGTAAACCTTCATATGTCTCTTCGTCAGAAGTTGAAGTCAGGCTAGCCTCCTCGTGCGTCGCTATGTTTACATGCTTTCTGTGCTTTCTAACTCCACGAATAAAGAGCTCCAAGGTGATACAACGTCACTGCTCTGAGTGAGATAGCCAGCATGGCGGCAGCCGGGGAACAATAATACAACGGAGATAATTTCGTTCGTACTCGGTGCAAAAAAATCCCCAAAAATATTTCTTGCTGCTATTTCAGTATTTCAATGTAGCTCTTTCCCACAGAGTGCATGTTGCCTCAGCCTTTACGTTCACTTTAATAGCCTTGATTCCAATTGATCTAGCAATCCAGAGAAAGGTCTACAATTTTTTGCTTTGGGTTTGGGAAACCCCCCCCCACCCCCTTCGGAAATATTATATATTTTTCTCATATAAATGCCCTTTTCAAACTGAAGCGAACCCCCTGTTTGCCCCTTTTCCCATACTGTGAACCCCCTGATGTGCCCTTTTGGAGTGAAGGCGAACCACCCCTCAGTAAATCCTGGCTACGGCCCTGTAGCACATCTTATATTGAATGATAAACTAAAATGAGCTTAACTCTTGGTAACTAGTTGACCTTGAAGCAAGAGCTGAGAGCTCACATATCCCACACTGAAATCGACAATAGTCAAACACAAGAAAATAGTAGTTTTCCTGCAAATGGATTCCTTTCAGACGAGAGAATTTTCCATGAAGGAAGAAGAAAGTGATGAAGTAAACCTTTGTTCTTGAGTTAATAAACAGGTGTGAAGTTCATAAAGGATTCCTGATCTCCCCGTTAAATTAGTAAATGTATGGTTTTTATTTCACAACAGTTTCAAACATGGGAGACAACTCCACAGGACAATACCATATAAATGCAGGGGAAAGAACTTTGAATATTCCAACACATTTAGTCAGCTAAGCTTGATTCAGTTTTGGGGGACTGCGACCTAGACCTTTGAAAAATTGATCTCATATGTATGGCTCCACTTTGCCATGCGAGTAAGGTATACTCAAAGTTTAGTACCAATCCATACCTTGAAACTAGAGCTATCGCATGAACAACAAATGTTAATGGATGAATGGACAGAACGCAACATCACATTACACGACCTCGTCTTCGACAGGCATATGAAAATGTGACTTTTAATGATTTCTTGATTTTGGGGTCACAGTGACCTTGACCTCAATTTTGGTACACAACACATCGTCTTCTCTCAATCTATCAATGAACACAAAAAATCATGATTTTTAATGATTTCCTGATTTTGGGGTCACAGTGACCTTGACCTTTGACCTTGGCCTAAATTTTGGTACATGACAAACTGTCTCCCTTCAATTTATCAATGGACACAAAAAATCATGATTTTTAACAATTTCACGATTTTGGGGTCACAGTGACCTTGACCTTTGACCTTGACCTACATTTTGGTATGTGACACATTGTGTCCCCCTAATGTATCTACTGACACAAAAAATGTTATTTTTAATAATTTCCTAATTTTGGGGTCAGTGACCTTTGACCTAATTTTTGGTATGCATCACTTCATTTCCGCCTAATGAATCCACTCACAAAAGATAGTGCCACGGCACTGTAGCGCTCATCTGGCTATAACTGGAGAAAGTGGCTTCGAGAAATTTTTACTGAAGAACTGCAATAGATGAGTTTCTAACTTGCGTTGTCTCCCCTGAACAAAATGACAACATAGTCGATTTCACAGGAGGTCAAGCTGTAAATTCATGATTGTAATTGGAGGTTATGGAATAAAGGCAATTATACCAAAATATAATGTGTGATTGTCAGTAAGCTGTATAAGCAATAACCAGAACCAATTTTTATTATGTGATTGCAGTCGTTCGTCCGTCTGTCCACTTCGTGTCCGGACAGTACATGGGACAGTTTTAACCTGCGATTCCAATATTTTGTGGGTATATGCACCAGGGGGAGACATGTCGAGTACAAAATATGTGCGACTGGGTTGTTACGATGGCAATGAGATGTAACAGGACATTTTTCCAATGAAAGTAATCTCTGGTGAGGTATGGCCTAACCAAGACATACCCCCATCTGTCTGCGAAGATGTAAAAGATAGTGCCACGGCACTGTAGGTCATCTGTCTGTAACTGGAAAAAGTAGCTGTGAGAAATTTTTACTAAAGAACTCCAATAGATGAGTTTCTAACTTGTGTTGTCCACCCTGAACACTATAAAATGATCCATGCAGTTATTTCCTGAGATTTTATGATAAAGTTTCATGGGAAATTCAAGATGCGGCAATATTGGATTTTCGAAATGAACCAAAAAAAGGTATCTTGCACAACTGGATCACAAGGGAACCTGTGTATCAACATCCATGCAGTAATATCCTAAGAATTCACGATAACAAAATTTCATGGGGAAATCCAAGATGGCCACCTGGTGGCCATATTGAATTTTTCAATCAGACCATATATGGTATCCTGCACAGCTAGACCCCAAGGGCAACCTCTGTACCAAATTTGAGAAAGATCCATGCAGTAGTTCCTGAGAAATCACGATAACAATGTTTCATCTGGAAATCCAAGATGGCCACCTGGTGGCCATATTGGATTTTTCAATCAGACTACAAATTGTATCTTGCGCAACTAGACCCCGAGGGGAACCTCTAGATCTGTACCAAATTTGAGAACGATCCATGCAGTAGTTCCTGAGAAATCGCGATAATGTTTCATCTGGAAATCCAAGATGGCCACCTGGTGGTCATATTGGATTTTTCAATCAGACCGCAAATTGTATCTTGCGCAACTAGACCCCAAGGGGAACCTGCGTATCAAATTTGAGAAAGATCCATGCGGCTCTTCCTGATAAATCACGATAACGAAGTTTCATAGGGAAATCCAAGATGGCCGCCTGGTGGCCATATTGGATGTTCGAATCAGAGCAGAAAAGGTATCTTGCACAACTAGACCCCCAAGAGGAACCTGTGTACCAAATTTGAGAAAGATCCATGCAGTAGTTAACGAAAAATAATGATGACAAGACTTCACTGGCAAATTCAAGATGGCCGCCTTGTGGCCATATTGGATTTTTCAATCAGACCACAAATTGTATCTTGCACAACTAGACCCCAAGGGGAACCTCTGTACCAAATTTGAGAAAGACCCATGCAGTACTTCCTGAGAAATCGAGATAACAATGTTTCATCTCGAAATCCAAGATGGCCGCCTGGTGGCCATATTGGATTTCTGAATCAGACCACAAAAGTATCTTGCACAACTAGACACTAAGGGGAACCTGTGTATCAAATTTGAGAAAGATCCATGCAGTACTTCCTCATAAATCACGATAACGAAGTTTCATAGGGAAATCCAAGATGGCTGCCTGGTGGCCATATTGGATGTTCGAATCAGAGCAGAAAAGGTATCTTGCACAACTAGACCCCAAGGGGAACCTGTGTACCAAATTTGAGGAAGATCCACAAAGTAGTTCCTGAGAAATTGCAATAACAATGTTTCATGGGGAAATCCAAGATGGCCGCCTGGTGGCCATATTGGATTTGTGAATCAGACCACAACAGGTATCTTGCACAACTAGACCAAAAGGGGAACCTGTGTACCAAATTTGAGAAAGATCTATGCAGTAGTTCCTGAGAAATCGCGATAACAATGTTTCAATGGCAAATTCAAGATGGCCGCCATGGCGGCCATATTTAAAATCGTATCGACACGGCATGAACAAATTCTGGTGTACTCATTGGGGGAACATGCATGCCAAGTTTCAGCTTAATCGGCCAAGCGGTTTCAGAGAAGAAGATGTTTACGGACGACGCACGACGCACGACGGACGACGCACGACGGACGACGGACAGTCAGGCCATGACATAAGCCCATCGGGCCTTCGGCCCAGATGAGCTAAAAATTAGAAATTTTTAACGATTTCCTGATTTTTCAATCACACTGACCTTTGACCTCTGACCTTGACCTACATTTAATATGCAACACATCGTTCCCCCCCTAGGGCATCCACTCACCAAAAATTAGAACTGTAGATAGAAAACTGTCAACGATCAATGATTTCCTGATTTTTGGCAACAGTGACCTTTGACCTCTGACCTCGACCTCAATTTTGGTACGCGACACATCATCTCCATCTGGCGTATCCACTCACAAAAAATTGCAACTGTGGATAGAAAACGTTCACAGATATAGACCGGACACGAACACTTCAGTGATTTCCTGTTTTTTAGGCCCGTGACCTTTGCCCTGTGACCTCGACCTTCATTTTTGTATGCGACACATCGTCTCCCCATAGGGTATCCACTCACCAAGATATAGTACATGATAAACTGTCTCCACTCACCAAAAATTGGAGCTGTGGATAGGAAACTGTCCCAGATATAGACCGGACACGAGAACCGGACAGACGGACGGAGACCGCCATCACATAATACGTCCGCCTTTTGGGCGGGCGTATAAAAAATGGGCACTGGATCACATGTATATGATATATACAGGATGCACTGTTGAACGACCGGTCTCTCGTTATGTTCAGTTTGTCACAGAGAGAAGATATACAGTTAGAAATTTCCAGACTTATAGGATGTGCCTTCTTGGCTTTCCTGTTGCATTTGTTTTCTCAATCTGTTCACAAGTATGACAATAAACTCTAAAAGTACTTGAAAGACCTCTGAAACTGTCCTCTGATGTCTAATGAGTCGCTGTCTCCATAATGGGGGCAGTTGAATCCTGCCACTAAATTCTGAATAAATAATATGTTCACCAATCTGAAACCATGAATGTGCTCACTGTCAGTATCAATTTTTGGTTCCTCAAATAATTTCATAATTTATTTTTCACTTGGTGACAGTACAGTAGTATTCTCATTACATGTGTCTACACCTGCATTAGTATTATTCTCTGTAGAAGTTGGATCATTTTGTGATGACGTGTTTGACAATCCAGTGCCATCCTCAGAAATTTGAGCATTAGCAGGTCGTTTAGCTGCTTTGCGACGATTACCACTGAATTTGTGAAGTGATCCGAACTTTTTTGATGGCATATTGACGTCGGATGGCGAAAAAATCTATGAGGAAAGTCAAATTTGAAAGAGCTGTCCATGTGGATGTAAACTGGAAATTGACCACTACGCAAGCGCAGCATCATTGACGATCACCGCGATTGGCCACGCATAATAATGAGGACCGGATGATCCAATGAAATGCCGTGACGTCGTTTGAGTGACCTTTCGTAGTAACCTTTATAGTAAATATATACCTTATTTGGAGGTTCATTCATAAATAAATACACAGAATACGATGACGTAAACCGCATAAAACGACAGATCAGGACATTCTGAGCAAAGACAGACCAAAATGGCGGACATTTGACAACTGTTACGGGACGATCGACGGCGATAAAACGAGCAATTTTTGGACGTTTTCTCTTCTCTTCTCAGGCATTTTGACAGTTATACGATATGATAGGGATTGAAAACACGCTATTTCACACAAATATAACGAAGAAATGTGAAAACCAAGACCAGTAACTTGTAAAACAGTTTATTGAGGCAAATCACGCAAAAATATCAAAATCATTTTTTTTTCGATTTTTCATCTCCCGACCTACGAACGACCCCCTTACAGGATGCTTTTCCGTGCACAGCAATATCTGCTCTCATATGGTAAATGTAGGTATAAACAACTCACCTGAGGTTCTGCTGACTGACATCGTACCTCTGCCACTGTGTTAGTGTGTCCACTAAGTGTATGGATACATGCTTTCGATCTCATATCCCACACCTGAAAGATACACAACCACTTGAGTGAAGTTTACTAGATTCCATCACATGTTGGGACTCATAGGCATAACAATTAGGTCAATAGTCAGAAGCACTATAGAAGTAGCAAGTTCTGAGTGACAGTTTGGAAGACTGTTCTGACAGTTTATATTCTCTTTAAAACTACAGAAATGTAGCTCAATTTGTTGTCAAGATAGGGTATGCCGTACTCTTTGTCTTACTGTAAAGCCACCTGTGTAGACTCATTGTTGAACCCAGAAACTTTATTCTTCTTCTTTGTTTCATGACGCGTACATGGAAGATGAACCGAAGATGGGGTCCTCAACAGCATATAGCTGGCTTTTAACCACATCTCCACCTCAGGGCAGTTGCGGGATGGGGAGTAGATTTTTCAGTTCTATGGTATATGTGTGGCGGGTGGTACAGTAATTTAACATTAGGGAGATAGGATAAATGGTATAAGGGCAGCTGGAGTCTGAAAAAGTAGTCTTCCCCTCACCGCATGAACCATTTCCTGGAACAGCCCTCAGCTGTTTGACCTTGGCAGATAGAACATGGTCATCCCAGAGAGAATATGAAGTAGGAGTGTGTGACCACTGACAGTAGATCAATGTCTTACCAGAGTGAAGATGCAGACGCTCTTATAATGGATTCATTTTAATATTGAGTTCAAGGCTCACATGAGTCAGTTTGTTAGAAAGATATTCCATTCAGGTGGAAGTCACAAATGGGTGAAGAACATTTTCATGCCTCCAAGACGTGGATGAGTAGAATCCATATAAAATCTAGTAACACAAGGTAAGAGAGCACTAGATGCTGAATTCTTCTTGAAATGACAATTGAATATAAGATGTCTCACCCTGGCACTGCTATCTCTACCACAGGACACCACCACATCTATTGTTGGGTGAAGGTCAAGACCATAACATGCACTTAGATGTCCATGATAATGACGAATAACCTGTAAAAGAAGTAGAACACATAATTATGCGTATTTCTCAAAGTATATTAGCCATCCTGTGATCGTGAGATTATATCTCGTTTTTCAAAAATTCACAAACCAATTAGCTAAATTATAAACCTGAACCCCAATTACACTGATGAGAAAGAAAGTTAATTGCTGAAGTGTCCTAGGTTAGGAGATACATAATTCTTAGAGATATTTTCATAGTATAGTGTTAGTGTATTATATAAAGAACTTTGGAAACTGTGTTTGCACTTTGATTTATCGATTGGCCAATGAGACAATTGGAAGTCTTAATCATTTGTAACAGACATGCTAATTGGCTGAAAGTTTTCAAGGGTTACCAATGATATGTTATCATACTACACCATGAGACGGAGGAAGATAAAACCAATGATAACATGGGAATATTGATGAGGGGAAAGTATGCATACTGACTGGGTGGTAGCCTACCTTGTTGTACTCAAGGTCCCAACATTTCACCTGTTTGTCTTCTCCACATGAGAATAGGTATGGCTGTCTCTTACTGACAGCCACACCTCTCACTGTACTGATGTGACCTGTCAGAGACAACTTGAGGGTGCCAGTGGCCAGGTCCCAGATCTGTGGAACATGGCAGGCGAGAGAAATCAACCATATATTAACAATATTTAAGATTTGTCAATAAAATTCAGAGACAGCTGCACTCATTAACAATGAACATAGACAAATACACAGACAACATGATTGTATAGCATTTGAGAAAGTAGGAATAACTTGCATAAGCATCTCTTGTATTCAAAGAAAATATTGCTTGCTTGTTAAGTAGTACAATATTAACTTTTTTCGCTGAAGAATGAACATGAAATGCCAAAACTATAGATCCAACAATTAAAATATCACAACTGAATATTAAGACATTTATTGCAATATATATTCCAACCCGATACATAGATTCACCACTTACCTTGATAATTCTGTCTCCAGCCCCCGTGACAAACCATTCATTACCAGGCTCAACACCCACACATCTCACCCAACCCAAATGACCGCTGATTACCTGGAAAAAGCAAATGTACAAGTGGAACAGCATATCGCAGGAGATGAACCCTCCCCCAAACTTTCCAAACAAATAGACCTATATGAGGGTGATTCTTAGGGTGCACTCCACAGTTAATTCTGTAAGGCGGAAACAGACAATAGGGTTTTGCTCTTTGGGCGAAATAGCTGTAAATCTCATAGACAATATCAAGTGATGTTCTAATACTAACCCTGTAGAGTTTCCATGGAGGATGCCACTGTGGCTTGGGCATTGTGACTGCTCTCTTTGGAACTAACATCTTGTCTTGACCTATCGTTACCAGTGCCTGGAAAATAGAGATACACAAATTTGATGTAATTATAAACATTATCATGTATCAAGGATGTTGTATATATCTTCTCTTGTCGAAACAGATCTGATTGGCTTTATGACCAATTTGTTCTTACAAGAAAATGGGCTTGTATAAGATTGTTTATGATTACAATTATCAGCCACCATAAGCAGCAATGTTTTAGAGGTAAAGGTAATGGTTGAATGATTCAGGGTAAGTTATATCTTACCCCCAAAGCATTGTCTTTCATGTTAATGGTGGTCACTAATTCTAACCGTAAACCAACTTATTGGAGCAGTCAAGAGCCTATTCCTCGGTGGTCATAAAAGCATAGACTGGGAGATCATTTGCATGGAGAAGAGAGGTTGAGCGTTCCAATCCCACAGGTGGTTGAATCACTATCATACTCTGGCATACCTGGTGACTATACATTATACCAATTTATTTAGCAACACCTACTTATCAAAACATGGGATTACAGTTAACATATCAAAGAATAACATTCAACTAATAAAAGGGAGATTAACTGGTGATTCAGAGTTCACGAACCTTTGAGGGGTCATAGCGCTCTGGCTGTCCTGCATGCTGTTTGATCTCATGTACACTAGCCCCCGATGAGGCAGAACTACCCCTGGAAACAGAAAAATAAACCTTAACACCTATATTTTTGTAGAATATAAAATGCAGTAACTCAGTATGAATATTCTTCCCTCTATCACTCATCTATACATCTCTGCTCGACTAAAATGGTCAGTTATGCCATTTTGTCATATTAAAACTACATTACATTTCAAATCTGGTGTGGCATGGCATACTAGTCAAGTTTCTCTCCATATATTCCAATATTCTCATCGAAACAGATTGAACAAGAATCAAAATTGGTTTCAATATATGCTCGCACAACAGATCATCTGGGCGATTTGGGTATACCTGTTCACATCTTGTAACATCAGCTGCATTCCAGCCACTCCCCCGGGACTTGGTTCTGTTGTCATAGCTGTGCTGTCTGTTAGCTGGACACCTGGATGACAAAACAAATGCAGCACAGAAGCAATCAGAGACTGTTTGAAAGTTCACATCTACCTAATAATTCACAGTGCACATTTGCATGGTACTAGGCATTTTCTACAGAATTTTTGAAGTTGTCCATCAAATAATAGCCAACATATGGTCCAGACAAACAATGTTGAAGATTAAGGACCATAACTCTATTTAGATGGGGAGCATAATTATGAGAGATGAGCAGATAAATAAACAGATAAGTAACAGATAAGAATAACATGAAGCAGGAAGAAAGATACATCTCCTGTATGGCTGCTAAAAACAGTAACATTGTTCTGATCTTGCATGCTTACCGACCAGCATGACCAGAGCCCAAAAATTTTTTCCTGTCACCAAAACAATCTTTAACTGATAAAAGAATATTCAATTCAAATAGTTTGAAGTAGGCAACATACCTGGTCCACTGGGGTATGGATGGGTGCCTTGAACTGATGGTGGAATCTCTGAGAGAAGGAAAACGCATCAGTTGATTCAGTCATTTACACAAATGTAAATATACCGCTTGAGATCATATACATGCATCAAAGAACGAGAACCAGAATACCACAATATGAAGAAAAAATCCATTAATATGATTAAGACGAATTCTTATCAATTGTAACCAATGAGAAGTAACTAATTTTGTACAGTACTGAATATCTCTGTAACAATATCTGATCGATATGAATGTAAACAGCTGAATAATATAATAAAATTTATCACCGATATTATACTGGTACATTTACATCGGAAATGAAGCTATTACCACACCAGTACCAGTGGTATGTTGACTTGAAATCAGAAAGAGAGATGAGAATTGACTTTCCTGCTATATATGACAATTACATCTAATTTCAAATTTATTAGGTTTCTTTATTTGCAGAATGCAGTGGGGAGGTGGGTGGTCGTGGTACAATTACCTTGCCAGCCTCCACCATCATCATAAGGTCGTATGATATCTCTGTGTTCCTGTTTCTTAACACTGTGTTGCTCAGTGGCCACCATGTCTTTGACTAGCCCATACTCATCTCGTATCTTACACAGCTTTCTTGTCAGTTCACTTAAACAAAAACAAAAAAATACATAAAGTATGTTCATGCATGTCGACTGTATTGATGGTCTGCAAAACTGTGTAGCTTGGTCAATAAATTAAAAGTGAAATGCAAAGGTTTTTATATTTTCCTTTTTATAACTTCATGGGCCATTTAATATTTGATTTTATTTGAAGTATTTTGTCTCATGGCGGTAGCTTTTGAAAAGTCCTTCGAAATTGGTATCTCAAGCCTGGCTGATTTCAGAAATGAAATCCGCATCGCTTATCTGCCCTTGTATGATGCTGGTCGGCCGTCAATAGTTGTAACGTTCAGTCTCCAGGGGGATGGTCTGACGTGACGTCACAATCAAGGAAAGATAAGCGATGATGTTTTGTAAATCTGAATTCAGCTTGTCTAGGGGTATCAACTTATAAAAAGATTCTGGCAAACAAGATAATTCAAATTAATCCGAGTGAAGTAGATATACTGGTGTTTCTATCATTATTCAACCTATATTAAATGTAAAATGAAGAATGTAAAAACCTTTGCATTTCACCTTTAAATCTATCTATCTACATGTACACATGAAAAATGATAGATCTTCACTAGAAGGGAATCAGTGGAAATTTGTCTGAGAACTGAAACATTGTATGAATGTAATAAGACAGCTATCCACACTCACCAACTAACATGTTGATTGTATATATGTCTACTTGTTACACATGTGACACAATTAACCATCGTGTTTTAACTCCATAAATTACAAAATATTGGAATCACAGGCAGCTAGCTCCCCAGCGGCTGTTTTGAATTAGCACGTCGGTATCTGAAGCCTGTGGTTTTCGCCTTGACACCCGATGTCAATTTCAAAGGTAGTCTGACCGGCGATGGAATTTAAATCAATCAAATATCAAACCCTGCTGCGGATTGGCCTGATAAGCTGCTTCAGTGCTCTTACCGATTGGTTCGGTTTAGTGGAACCTCTCAAGCTATATATATCCAGAACTGCTATCGGTAACTAACCAAGCCATCTGTATCGATCGTAACCTATCGATTGATACACTGGCTCGCGAGGATGGATATTCGGCCAACACAATTCAGAAAAATCACCTCGGCAAAAATAATGTCAAATTAAAATAATTCCTATTTAATACCATGTTAAATATTGCTGAGGTGAACTGATTATGCCACGGCATTTACCTCGGCAATTGCTGATTGCTGAGGTGAATTGTGTGGGCTGATATTAGAGACCGTACCATATATCATTTTTGTTAAAGTGAGTGACATTGTTCAGCAGTGTTACCTACCTATGATCATCTTTTGGTGGGGGATTCCCTTGATCTGACAGGAACATGTCATGTGTTCTCTTCAGGGATCTGAATACCAGAGTATGCACTGAGTGCTTCTGTACATCCTACAACATTTCAAAACATGTACCGGTACATATTGAAAATGAAAACTAAGGTTCAAACATATCACTGAAGTGTCAAAAACTAGCTGCCTTACACCAGATCTGGATGTCGATAGTCAGTCCACGTGCCAATGGCCTTCACAGTTTAACAGCTGACATCATCCATGCCAAGATCAAAGATTTTTCCTTTCCAGTGCACTTTCTCACACAACGATTTAAATTGTCTGTTTTCGTATAGGTGTCACCAGGAAAATTTGTGTGGTGAGCTTCTGAAAGAGATTGACTGAAGCTCTGTACTGGTAATATGCATTAAAGAGATCCGAGGATATATAGATCTAGTGATATGCAACGGATATGTGCGAATGCTTCATCATACACTTTAATAGAGAAATTGATATTTCGGGGAGAAACTCTTTTGGTTATGTATAACTGTCTCCATTGTTTCAACGAGTGAGCATTGAATAAGTCATACAAGTTTCCAGATCACAACAATTTCTATTTAAATAAGAGCCTTATGGGCTTCAATATATGCCTGTGTATGCCTTACTTTAACCCTTTGAAACATATTGACTAGAACTTGAAGAGGCTTCTAAATGATCACCAGATGCCTTTATAATAAGTACAGTAGTGTAAATTTGAAGAGCCGAGCCATGATTCCTTGAGATATTACAAGAACTAGAACTCGACCTTGATAATATAGACCACAGTCAATGAAATTGGAAAGGCTTCCAATCAATCACCAGTAAACGTGATAGTTGCAGATCACACACATCAGCATAGGTAAAACAGAGTGTGCGAATCAAGGGAGATAATCGAGATGCTGATTTATTTTTCTGGTAATGTTATATCGGGTTATATTGTGATGAAAATGACAAAAAATTCCAAGACGAAAGCAAGTTATTTTGACTCGTTTAACATTCTTACACAGAGAGGTTATACTGTCAGAGACCTGGAATAAATTACCTTTGTAGTACTAAAACCCAGTACCAAATGGTCTGATCTTAAACTTAACTGTCAAAAATGATCCTTAACTGTTGGACGCGGTCCACTATAGGAAAACACTAGGTTTTATAAAACCATAAGGCTCACTCTTTTTTACATGGCTTACAATGAAGAGAGAATATTTTTCTAAAAACTGAGACAATGTGAGCGTGAAAACTCTCAACAGAACCAGAGCTACAACAAAGTTTATGTAAAAAGTGATCCCAAACTGTCGCACACACTGTACGACCTCCCATATCGACGGGCATATAAAACAAAAACAAAATGAAAAACGTTATCATTGAATAACACAACTTGGTTTGGTATCGACTGAACAGGTCAGAGCAAAGGACTAACTGGGATTATCCCACTTAGGATATAAAATCCAAGTTTGGATATTAAAATATATCCCAATTGGGATATTTTGACCGATTTTCATACTAAATGGTAATGGCAAATTTCAGCATCTAAATTATAAAAACAAGATAGAATTTACTTCACAAAACTGCCAATGCGACTGTATAATTTTGCTGACTTTTTCTCGCCAAAGTTATTCTCTCTGATATTGAAATTACGTGCATCATTTATTCGTGTTGTTGCTGCAGTGAGTATACTTCCCATCAATCACCACTGTTGTTAGTTCAACAAGCTGAACCCTACTGACATTTAATTTTGTGATATTCTCTTAGACGAAGGTATCCCAGTAGCCTTTGCGGCGCTCCGTGACAACTGTGGCGTGGGCTAAAGCAAGGCCTAGCGACGTATTCACTTAGCCCAGACAGACCGTGCTTCTCGCCGTTAAATCGTATTTCCTCGACGTTTGCGGCTGGTAATCATTTGGAATCGATAATATATTGTTAATAAGGTAACATTTAACAGCTGAAAGGATCAATTGTGTGGTAAAGACTCCAGGAAAGGGTAATAAACAGCTCTTAAATAACACACAACACTGATCTACAGAGCGCTAACTCAGCCGTTAAAATCCTGGGGTTAACACAGCGGCAACACCGTCATTGTCGGCATATAGCACGGATAATCTGTTTTAATTTCCCCTATAAAGCTGTTAATTATCCATATTCAGTGATTGACTTATTAAATGATTGACTTATTGATCATGAAATGCCAAATAACGCAGATATATACTTGTAGCAAAATTCCTTCACCGTTATGGATAGTCTGTGTTCTTCTGCTTTTATAAAGCTGTTAATTATCCAGATTTAATGATTGACTTAATGATCAGGAAATGGTAAATAACGCATATACTTGTTTTAGCAAAATTCCTTCGGTTATATATAAACTGAGTTTTCATGACAATCTCAGACCATATTTACAACTTCAAATTTGGAAACTTGTCTTTGTTAGCTGTACAGTCATGAACACAACACGCCTTTGGCATTTTGACTATATTAGCATTACCTGTTTCTCTTAAGTTTGAAGTTTGAATGACTCGGATACTGATGATGGGTTATATAAAGACTGATTGATTAATGGATTGTACTATACAAGTCAAGAGAATTACTCATCACAGTGTCAACATGACAAAGAAACACACGTCAGACCAAAGATCAAATAAAATTGATTGATTGACTGTTTATACAGAAAATTTACCATACGGTTATAAGCCACGGATACATACTGCTCCATGCTGATGTTAATCATTTAATAAGTCAATCACTGAATATGGATAATTAACAGCTTTATAGGGGAAATTAAAACAGATTATCCGTGCTATATGCCGACAATGACGGTGTTGCCGCTGTGTTAACCCCAGGATTTTAACGGCTGGGTTAGCGCCCTGTAGATCAGTGTTGTGTGTTATTTAAGAGCTGTTTATTACCCTTTCCTGGAGTCTTTACCACACAATTGATCCTTTCAGCTGTTAAATGTTACCTTATTAACAATATATTATCGATTCCAAATGATTACCAGCCGCAAACGTCGAGGAAATACGATTTAACGGCGAGAAGCGCGGTCTGTCTGGGCTAAGTGAATACGTCGCTAGGCCTTGCTTTAACCCACGCCACAGTTGTCACGGAGCGCCGCAAAGGCTGCTGGGATACCTTCGTCTAAGAGAATTGATTATGTAGGGTTCAGCTGTTGAACCGAAATTTCCTATCGCAAAATTTTCGCCTCCCGACCTGGGTAAACAGCGGGTGGATTTGCGCTCATAAAAATCGATAATACCTACCTCTTTGTGCTCGTTTGGATAGAATACGTATTTGCCTACTTCCCTGGCCATTTATTTTCTCTGTCCAGCTCCTTTCATTGCCATAAACGGCAAAAGAAAAAAATATCATCGCCGACAATCTTCCAAAAACGAAATCCGCCGCATTGTCAATATCACAAAATTAAATGTCAGCAGGGTTCAGCTTGTTGAACTAGTCCTTTCCCTGACCTGCTGAATACAGCACGTAGACATGGACGAGAACCCATTTTTCAACACCGTCTATCTCACCTCACCACTCTGTCTTGTATGGGCCTTCAATTTGATACTTCTGAATTTAACCACCTCTAGAAGATGTTGTAAAGTAAACTTACCTCAACCATTCTTTTTAAGTGGTTACACAAATGCACTAAAACGAGAGACTATTATGAAACGTACAACCCACGTTGTTGTTGATCCAAAGCGCACGCCAAATTGTGTCATTGTACACGAGACCACTTCCGGTCTCAATAGGGGTTTAAGTTGAAGGAAATTGACAAATGGGGCTTGAAAAAACAACTGACTTATCTATGCTTTATTTACTTTATCTATGAGTCATTTTCAACCTAATTACGAGCTTTATACTGAACGAGAAAGGCATATTGATCGCGCCTTACTACCAAGGTGGAAAATGCTGCACACTGTCGACAAATGCTACCAGAAATGACGTCACCACGCGCGCAAAACAAATGTCGAAGAACACGCGTCGTCGTCTGCTCCTGCAACTACAAGTGCTGACGTTCTGGAGACAAGAAAACTAAGCCAAGACGGGTAACGGATAGCTGTTGCTGATGGTTCAACTCTAAAAACCGAAACTCATGATCAATAATATACCCGGATAAGCCTGTAAAGACCACCGTAAAGATTCGATGATGTAGGCGTAGGTCGAAAACTGAACCTTCGCTAACCCCCTAGTTCAACAAGCTAAACCCTACTGACATTTAAAGATGTAATCAGCCTCAAAATGGGTGGATTTTCGGTAATGTCGCATAGCATACGTTGGTAGAATGCACCACACGTGTTTACGCTTGTTGACACAGCCGTGAAAAAATAAACGGCATGCCATGCCGTTTATTTTTAAAGATCAATTCCTTCTATTTTCTCGTGAATGGTAGAAAACAAGTTTAGTTTTTTGTGGTCAAATGTGTTTCATTTTGTACCTGTTGTAACATATGTCACTTTCGCTGAGTTTGAAAGATCCCGATTTCAGACAAGATTTGAGGCTGATTACATCTTTAATTTTGTGATATTGACAATGTAGGGTTTAGCCGTTGAGTCGAAAATTCCTATCGCAAAATTTTCAGCTCCCGATCTGGATAACATCGGGTGGATTTACACTCATAAAAATGGACAATACCTACAGCTTTGCACTTGTTTGGATAGAATACATATTTGCCTACTTCCCGGAGGCTTTCACATTATCTGCATTTAAATGTAAAATTGTAGCTATCGGGTCCGTGTAACCTTGCACAGTTCAATATTGTTTTTGCTTTCTCAAAATCAAAAATTGAAATTTGATGTTGCCGTTAAGTTTCAATTTTCGTTTTTGCTTTCTCAAAATCAAAAATTTAAATTCAACATTCAATTTTCATTTTTACTTTTACTTTGCGCAAAAATAAAAATTAAATATTGAAAATTGACTTGACCTTTCTTTTTTCGTTTTTTTTATTTTAACTTTGACATGTCAATGTTAATTGCACATGCGCGAGGCTTATGATGTCACTCTCTGTCCGCGGAGTAGTATGGAAAGCAGTTGTATAAACAGGTGTGGAGCATCACAGGCCCGTAGCCAGGGTTTTTTTGGGGGTTCGGGCAAACCCCCCTTTTGGAAATATTTTATCTTTTTCTCATATAAATGCCCTTTTCAAACTGAAGCGAACCCCCTATTTGCCCCTTTTCCCATACAGCGAACCCCCTGATGTGCCCTTTTGGAGTGAAGGCGAACCACCCCTCAGTAAATCCCGGCTACGGCCCTGCATCATATGGAAAAGCAGTAGGGTAAAAGATATGGGAGTTTCACAACACTAATAGATCCCTGGAGCCAGGCATTCGAGCTAGATTATAATGGGCCAACTGTGCATGTGCAGGATCGACTAGGCATATGTGCAGCAGGTGTGAAACATGATATGGAGAACAATGGGGTTGATAAACATGGGAGTTTCATTAAAGAAGGGGAGTATAACCCCCAAAGGAACTTCCTGTCTCGATGCTTTGAAACGTTTGACGCCCGCACTTAAAAGCGTTGAAGCGTTTTTGACGCTGAACATTGATGGGCATCAGAACGCTCCAATGACCCAGGTCCCCAAAATAGAGACGGAAAATTAGACCTGAAAGCATTGAAGCGTTGAATCATTCAGACTTAAAGGTTATACAAAATGGTCTCAAAATCTGCTACTTTTTTGTGCTAAATTGTTGTAGAGGTGATTATATAGACTTGTTTTACATTTTTGTATGTTTTCAAACTGCCCAAGGTTGGAAATAGCAGCAGTAAAGCGCGACAATTTCATGCCCCTTTCAAAACGGCGAAAGCTGTGCCCGCTTGACCTGTGACGTCACAACCTGATTACGATCTCGCTCAAATGCCTGTTGTGACGTCAAAATGTCAGCTAGAACTCCCCCAGTTGGGTGAATCTTTCGTAACAACGCCCGACGTCATAGACTATGACGTTTACGGCGCAATCGTAATCAGGTTGTGACGTCATGCACCAGAGGTCACGGCTCCAATACGTTTTCCCCCACATGTGTGCTATTCGTGTCCTAAAACCCACTTCGACGACATTATTCAAGAAAAAAATATTAATTTGTTGTTTGGAACACTACTGGGTATGTTTTAATGCAAAGTAGTATAGAGTCATTTGGTATAACCTTTAAGTTGTCAATCGTGAATGCTCCATGCGTTGAAGTGTTTGACACCGCATTTAGAGCGTTTTGACGCTGAATGTTGATGGGCATCTGAACGTTCCAATGCTCCAGGTCCCAAACATAGGGAAGGAAGTTTGGACCTGAAGTGTTGAAGCATTCAGATGTCTGGCATCAATCGTGGCAGTTGTGTTCTTGTTTGAAATGGTTTACGGGCCGCTTGCCATATATGGATTTCGAGGTCCATCAGCACCATGATTATTCTTATTGGTATTACATCTTTGTTGGTATCTTTAGAAGTACTATATTTTAAATCAATAACAAATAGCGGTTGTGTGCATTGATTGAAATTGTAGTTTAAGGGTCGCTTCCCATACGGATTTCGCTGCCCATCAACTCAATGTTTTATTTAAATTTCACGGTACATTTCTTGCTTCATTTAATATCTTTACAAGCGCTATATTTTAGAATAAATAAATAAGAAGAGAGCAGATGGAGATATAAATAGAACAAAAGATGAATCGACTGTACAAGTTTGTCTGTTTTTGGTGAGTGTGAGTGAGTTAGGGTTTAACGTCGCTATTTCGGCCATGATATAGCGACGATATAACTAACTACGTAACGATATGATTAGCTGGACATATGTGACTATCCATGTACAGTCATGTAGAGGAAATTAATCTTCCCCTCGTGGCAACAGACAATGACATGGTACAGGTTTTACTGGTAAATATGTATTCATTGTTCATTTTAATTGAAATTGCGTGGATGCTTCCTTTGTCTTTGTACCCCTTCGTATGCACAAAGCCGTCATGGGTGTCATCAGGATTTTTCGATAGGGGGGAGGGGGGTTCGTTTCCTATGCTTTCTTTAGAGAGCCCAGTACTGTGATGTCCAACATTGGAAAATAACATGAATTTGGGTGCAGAGATTGAGTCCTTCATGCCGAACGACTTCCCTAACGACGCCCTTGAGAACTGGGCGGGTTCTTCCAGATCTCTGCGCCTGTTACAGTGCTTGGAGTATGTATCGGGATACAGGATGGCAGACTACGACCTACATCATTGCGTGAAAGTCAAAGGATCACATCCGGTATTAAACAACTGTCAATTTGTGGCGATTGTGTGCATGAATGCTGTTTGCTTTTATAGCGCTCCAAACGTCTATGTTTAGAACTGAGAAAATCTAAGTCTGTGTCCTGATAATAGCTTTAATGCTAATAACCAATGGGAACAGCGGGATGCCACCTGTCCAGACCTGTCTGGGGCATCTTC
Organism: Hanleya hanleyi; assembly: GCA_036873755.1. Lineage (NCBI taxonomy): Eukaryota > Metazoa > Mollusca > Polyplacophora > Lepidopleurida > Hanleyidae > Hanleya > Hanleya hanleyi. Next base: position 41,492 of record JAVTVY010026821.1, on the reverse strand, counting down.
ACAAGTCCAGGTAAATCGTAATCCTCACACAGAGTTTACCTGGACATTTTTGGTGATTCGAGTGAGTTCTTGAGTCATTACCTTGAGTCGTTGCCTCAATCTTAAACCGTTCATACTCCGAGGTTATTTTGAATTTAGCATGTCGGTATCCAAAGCCAGCAGTGTTTCCTTTGACTCTCGATGTCAATTTCAGCCTGACATCAAAGTAGTTATGCCAGCGATGAAAATCAAACCTGTCACATCTCAAACCGTGCAGTGGATTGGCGTAATGAGCTAGCTGAGCCTGTTCACAAATTGGTTTGATTTCGAGGATACCCTTGATCTATTTTTATCCAGAACTACTTTGAGCAACTAACCAAGCCAGTGTATAGATACCCTAACAAATCGATCGATACACTGGCTCCCAAGGATGGTCTGGTGGGCCACATGCCTCTCACGGCTCCACACCTCTTATATGACACGATTTGACGTCATAACCCTTCCGCGAGCGAACTTAATATTGATACGTCAAAGTTAAAATCAAAAAATGAAAAACGAGCAAGTCCAGGCAATTTTCAATATTTGATTTTCATTTTTGCATGAAGCAAAATGAAAATTGAAAATGGACTCTTTTCAATTTTCGTTTTCTGTTTCTGTTTTTGTGATCCAAAAATTGAAAATTGACGTTCAAATTTCAATTTCTGACTTTGAGAAACCAAAATCAAACAAGAGCCCAAGGGGCTTCAATATACGCCCATATATCTGGAATTACACTGGTCTGAATTTCAAGGTTGTTTAATGGCCTTGATCCCAGTTGGTAGCTAGCAATCCAGAGAACGGTCTACGATTTTGTGCTTCTGAGAATGTAACATATTTCACATCTTACATTGAATGATAAACTAAAATGGTCGTAACTCTTGGTAACTAGCAGGCCCGTAGGCTGGGGGGTTCGGGGGGTGCGTACGCACCTCCCCACAGAGCAGACCGAGTTCCGCTGCGGGGGGAAAAACAATTCAGAGTGCACGGAAGGACCCGCACCCAAGGCCCTTGGACGCGGCCGCCAGCTCGCAAAAAATTATAGATAATATTGACCTGAATAAAAATAGATCTAGTATCGTGTTATGTTGTTTCGCCTCTGACCTCTAGTCCGAGTCCGGTACCTCACTTCGTTCTGCAATTTCCATTACGTGTTCAATATATACGCCCATTTACGGCCAAGGCGGCTTGGGTTGAACTCCATAATTAAGCCATAATTTATGGAAGATGACCACTCTCATTAACGGGTTACGTAATCCATTTTTACACCTTTCTGGTGGTCCCTTGAGCCGACCATTGGACGTCCACTGCAAGTACAGTGCAAGTCCTTCGTTCGATTCAAATAATACATGTTTCAAAATATACTGTTCAACATAAAATTGGATCTTAATTGGACCCTCTCTTCTGACCCCTTAAATCTGGGCATTTATAGAAAATTCGTCCTGGAAAGAATAAGATTCCTTTCGTAGAAGTCCTGAATGTGAGACAGTAAAGTTTGACATGCACATTGATGACAAGACAACTACATTGTTATTAACGTGATCAAGTCTTAGCTGGTTGACATATTTTCTTTAGGCCCCATAAAAAAAATGCCTTGTTTTCCCATCACCGCCCGCCCCGATTTTTCCGCCCACCCCGATTTGTTTTTTATTTTTTATTTTTCTCGCCTGCCTTGTTGGTGGTTCTTTTGGTATGAAAATGAGGCTGAACTGACTCTGGTTTGCACCAGGAGCTTGAACTTCGGCCTTGACCTAATTTTGGGGACATAGTGACCCTTGACCTTCGACCTTTTGGTATGCAACACTTTATTTCCCCCTATTGAATCCACTCACAAAAAATTAGAAATTTTTAATGATTTCCTGATTTTTCGGTATCACTGACCTTTGACCTCGACCTACATTTGGTATGCAACACATCTTTCCCACTAGGGCATCCACTCACCAAAAATTAGAACTGTAGATAGAAAACTATCAATGATCAATGATTTCCTGATTTTAGGCAACAGTGACCTTTGACCTCTGACCTCGACCTGAATTTCGGTACGCGACACATCGTCTCCACCTGATGTATCCACTCACAAAAAAATTGCAACTGTGGATAGAAAACATTCAGAGATATAGACCGGACATGAACACTTCAGTGATTTCCTGTTTTTCAGGCCAGTGACCTTTGACCTCTGACCTCGACCTTCATTTTTGTACGCGACACATCGTCTCCCCGTAGGGTATCCACTCACCAAAAATTGGAACCGTAAATAGAAAAGTGTTCCAGATATAGACCGGACACGGGGGACGGACAGACGGACGGAAACCGCCATCACATAATACGTCCGCCTTTTTGGCGGGAGTATAAAAATGAAAATTGAAAATTGACGGTCAAATTTCAATTTTGATTTTGAGAAACCAAAAATGAAAATTGAACTGTGCAAGGTTACACGGACCCTATCAGTATCAAGCATTATAGAAGGCACATACCGAAAAAGGTAATTTACGGAATTTTTGTCTCCCTAAGCGACTGGGTCGACTGAGCGGATTCAGTTTTTCCGACTGTTGTAATCCTGAATTTAGATAGCCTCACGCACGAGAATCTTAATCACGCGAGAATGTTCTAAATATTGCGGCGGATTTAGTGTTTGAAAGATCAAGCATGATGATTATTTTTTTCTTTTGCCGTTTATGGAAATGAAAGGAGCTAAGCAGAGGAAATAACTAGGCAAATATGTATTCTATCCAAACGAGGGCAAAGCGGTAGGTATTTTAGATTTGTATGAGCACAAATCCACCCGATGTTACCTAGATCGGGAGGCGAAAATTTTGCGATAGGAATTTTCGGTTCAATGGCTAAACCCTACGTTGTCAATATCACAAAGTTAAATGTCAGTATGGTTTAGCTTGTTGAACTAGCTAACCCCCTAGACCTACTCTAGCAGTTCTCTCCCCACTAAAGGTGGAGAGACCTAGCCTAATATCATTCAGGAGGATGCGTTCGACCAGAAAATGCAGTGCACAATCTTCCTCGGCTGACGAATCGGTCAACCAAGTGTCAAATCGCATACCTTAAATAATTGAGAAGGAGTACGTTATGCTTTAGCTTACAACCAAGATCGTCTCAAAAGATACTCAACTTCGAAAAGGAATCGAGGGGGAAAAGAACAGGTGCGACAGAAAAAGACTCCAGAATAGACTCCAGAAAAGAGTACATTTTGAGATGATCATGGTTGTAAGCATAACGTACTCCTTTCGAAGTATTTAAGGTAGGCCTATGTGATTTGACACTTGGTAATTGACCGATTTGTCAGCCGAGGAAGATTGTGCGCTACATTTTCTGGTCGAATGTGTCCTCCTAAATGATATAGGGCTAGGTCTCGCCTCCTTTAATGGGGAGAGAACTACTAGATCTACTATCCCCCCCCCCCAAGAGTTACTGACCCCTTGTAAGAATGTTTCCGAAAGACCATAAGTTCAGCAAATCATATTCAATACACCGATAGCATGTGCGAAAATATTGATTGGGATCATGCCACATTTTCTCAAATCAGAAGGCCAGTATAATTTGTTTATTCCCACACATCCACATTGTATATATTACAAAATTCACATACAAAAATGTAGGTCAAGTTCAAAGGTCAATGTCACTTTGACCCCAAACTCAGGAAATCAATAAAAATCACCCTCTTTTGTGTCAGTGATACATTGGGGCAGGCGATGTGTCATGTACCAAAATTTAGGTCAAGATTACTGTGACTCCAAAGTCAGGAAATTGTTAAAAATCTTGATGTTCTGTGTCCACAGATACAAGGGGAGACAATGTGTCATGTACCAAAATATATCTGTATTTACCTGTACCATTTACCATTCATTGGTGATGGTGGTCCAAATGACTTTTAAACTGGTTAATTGTTTCTGAGTCTATGACTGATTGAGGAAGACTGTTCCATGGCTGAACGACACTTTAGGAAAAGAAGTACATTGTATTTTCTAATGTTCAGTCTGCTCCGGTTTACCTTCAGTTTCATTATGTGGCCTCTAGTATGCGTAATGGTGCTGTGTTCGAAGAATGTTTCAGGATTAACTCCTTCTAAACCATTCATAATTTTAAATGTCTCTATCAGATCACGCCTCAACCACCTATCGGATCAACCGCCTATTTAGGTCAAGGTGACCCCAAAATCAGGCGATTGTTAAAAATTGTGATTTTCTTTGTGTTCATATATACAATGGGTCATGTACCAAAATATAGGTCAACGGTCAAAGTCAATGGGACCTCAAAATCACTAAATCCTTAAAAATCTTCTTCTTCTTTTTTTATGCTAGAGGAGAGATAATGTCTTGTGTGGGCGTATATTGAAGAAAATTTTGCCTCTTGTTATTTAATTCAATAAAGCAGTTCAATTTGGCAACTCCCCTATCGAAATGCACTTGTATAATATTTGGTTGCCAGTATCAAATAGTTTAGTATAGCTTTTTCTGGAGCACCACACCTAATATCTCTGATTTGGTAAACTTGTGTTTGACAACCTGCTTCACTCCACCAGTCTCATAGCTACATTGAATTTGTAGCTGTGAATCACAGCATTCTGGAAACTATAACCTACTGAGACACACTGTGACACGCCTAACAATCTATCTGCACATATTTGGTTTCATATTGCTTGTCAAAATAATATTTCACCCCTCCAGTGAATAGAAAATATCTTTAATCTTGACATAGGTGATATTGCCTGTTGAAACAATATTCAAACAGGTTGGTTATCGACATCTAGAATGGCTATCAACATGCAAAACAACTCTGGGAAATGGCAGTTACTGCCCACTCCAATACTATATCGGGGCAGACAGGCTCAGGCAAATGATCTTTGTTGAGATTTGATTTCACTGGGTTCACACAGATAAAACAGAAAGCCTGCACCCCTTCTCAGGACTGAGTTATGACCATATTTTTATAAAATTGTTGTCTCATTGTCGTTCAAACAATGTAGCTTGTTTGTCTTTTTTTTTCAGAATGTGTAATGCAGCAGTTAAGTCAGAAGACAATATTACTGAAAAGTGCTGTGATATATTTGGATAAGGCAGGCCATTTTGAACAGATAAAAGAAACTTGTTTGTTTTATCAGAATACACAGGTACAATGACAGTCGTGCAGTAAATACTCACCGGAACAACAATTCTCTCTCCCCCCCCCCTCATTAAGTAATGTGGAAAATAATATTTTATAGCTCTATTCAGTTCAGCTTAACGATAACCATCAACAATTCCTGAAATCTGTATTCCTGTTTGAAATCATTTATTATTATAATTTAAATGTCATAATTGAAATGAAGATAAAAAACATTTCCTACAAATTATCATGATTTCTTTACTCTCAGGTTGAGGTTCTCATATATAGCTTTGTGTTGAAAGTATCGCCATGTGATCTGCTACAGATTGATGGTATGTACAATTTAAACTACATGAATTGAAAGTCAATATCATAACACAGCGCTTCGTGTTTAGAATTAGTGCGCGAGCTAAAAATAGCTCACGTCAAAATATTTAGGAGAGGGTATTTAAAAGTCAGGCGAGTGATTGCAATATAATACAATATAAAATGTGACAGTTTACGTGAGCTAAAATCACTCTCGTGACATGAATTCACGTGAGTGTTTGCGTGCAGGTGAGCTATCACTCGCGCTAAACACGAAGCCCTGTAACATAGTTTTATGTAGCCTAGATTATGTCAATCTTTCAAATATAGACAGGAGGTACATGTATGGTGCAGGACTTCATTTCACCATGAAAGTAAATAAATCACTGTTTAATCATTTAGTGTTAGCACCCATACAACAGATGCCATGGTGTCTCTTCACACTGCTTGCTCAATTACTACAACCGGCTTCCCACAGGGCAAATAATGGGAATTGTAATATTCATTGATGAGCTTCTGACATCTTCAACCGTGCTTTATTGCACTGTCACTGCATACATGGCATGAGATGAGAATGAGAGAGAATGAATCCTCATTGTTTCAAAGTATGTATATCAGTCATTCTAAAAATAGCTGATTTGTATTATTTCTTTTTTCCTTTTGCTGACTCAAGTAAGCCTTGGGAATGTGTTGCTGTCCAGCCCCAATGATGCTGTTGAAATATTTCAAGAGGTAAGGCAGGATTATCTTCCTTGTCTCTTCTTCAGTTGAAGTTTTCCATCAAATACTGGTATATTTGTGCAAGGTTCCAAGGGCCCTTACACAGTACTAGAATTGCAAATAATAACTGGCCACGTATGTCTTTCTTTAAACCAGCATTCCTTTATTTGAAAAACACGGTGAATATTTTCCGAGAAGGCAGAACTGCATGCGAATGAATTATGTTTGAACGGAACATAAAAATCACCGACAACGGTGATCGACGTGACACGGTCTAAGGAAATTTTCATGGCGCTCCTTTTCTGTTGAAGTCTTTACGGTGGTTCATCGTCCCTCATTAATTCATGCCCCCTTTAACTTTTATACGTTGGTGATTAAATAGAATACATTTTATGCTAATATATTTTCAGATGAAGCCGGCTATCGATCTGACCTGGAGTCAACAATCGCATGCCGCGGTTGTAATTTCGATATTAGTGTTGTTTAGATTTTTTTTTAGAAAAATGGAATAAATCCATCCACATATGGTTCTCAGTACTGCACGGACAAAAGCATCATGATATTGAGCATATGGATATATTTTATAACTTTTCTCAACTAGATTCTCTGAAAGGCTGAATTAATTTCACTAAACCGTTGAGAAACGGGATTGTACATTTGGTAGATTTTTTCGCCATGATTCTTCGACCAGAATACAATCACAACTTACATAGATCGGTCTAATTTACCAGTTAATTGAGATGTCGATTTCTGTATATTCTCTGAAGTGGATCCGGTTATATTTACTGAGTGTATATTTATAAATTATAGAAAAGCTGCAGTCGGGCCAAATCTCAAATCAGAAAGACGATCGGATGCAGGTAAAAGTTTCCTTTTCAAGAATTAAGCACTGTTGAATGACTTGATTTTGAGTCGGCAGTCATACATTGTGAAACGGGAACTTTCAATCAAGTGATATTATTGAAATTACCATGCAGTTTATGTGGAATACGAACAACTGAACAGCGGGCAACAGGCTCAAGTAAGTGGTGACGATTTGATACAAAAATGTAAAACGGATGCATATATGAGAATACAGCACTTTATTTTATTACAGGAGCACTACGATAACAATATATAACATAAAACAGCATAAAATAAAAGCATCATACATGTAATTTACTAAAGCACTGTTTACTGGCTTTAATTCATCCGAGATTAAAGCTACATGTTTTCAAATCGGCACATTCAGATGGACAAACTGGTCTCACTCGTCACTATCACTGTCGTCGGTAACGAACGGATCTTCATTTCCGGGGGGGATATCTTCTGCAGAAAATCCAAGGAAGTCTTCATCGTCAGAGTCGACCAACTGAAACTCGGGGATAGTCTTGGGGTTGTGCACCATGGCATCCTCGGTTCCATCCAACGCTGCCGTTATGCCAGTGACCTTGAAAGACTTTTTTATCATCTCCACGTCCTGGCCGATTCTCTCCCATGCAGCACCAATCCACTGAATCAGTTCTTGTTTGGTAGTTTTCGTAGCCGGTTCGCCCTTCTGCCGTAAAGCCATCTGTCAAAATTAAGCATATAACGAAGGTTATATATTGAACGGATGAGAGGTCTAAAATGATTGTTTTGCATTGTAATGAAACCGAATCGTTAGATATTAGGTGGTATACTGTGTAATAGTTGGACAAAAAAATATGCATATTCTATTGCAAATAACAATTAAAAAAATCACCTTATCCCGCATGGAGTCGCACCACATCTCTCGGAGGTGTCCCTTGAACGGCTTGTTCAAGCAGACGTCCAGACCTGCTTATTTAGATAATTAGATAAACTTAAAATGAAAAAGTTTAACAAAATACACCTATCGTTTAATGAAACATAGACAGGAAATCAAACAGTTGACAAACGTCAGTTTTCCCACAAGGGGACACAAACAAATTTCGCGATGTGAAGCGCCGACAACAATCATCTCTGCATGTGCTCTGTTTTGTTCAAATATAGTTATCATAAAGACTTACTCTTTCCGGTTTTGTTAAATATTTTATTGTGAATGAATACCCACGAACTTACCAAAATTCCAGCAATCAAAAATTCTTTGGAATTACACCGCGCATTTTTACACTAAGAATCAAAACATCGCTACTCGCTATTCCATTACTCTATATGCTAAACAAATTTGAGAAACATTTAAATGGCATTAGGTACAGTTTCGGAGATGAGAACATAACAGTATTTAATTAATATTCAGAACGATATCATACTTCGACCTATACTTTTAGTAAACTGTTACAGTACCGGTACCGTAATAGATATTCTCATACTTGAAACAAACAAATCGAAACGTGTATTGCCGACTGACACTCGTTCTCTTGTACAATCCGCCGTTAATTCTACATTAATTTCGTGTCATAGGTCCGGGATATTTATTCAAGTCCTGGATGGTGTGTGTAAAATCATGCACAATGAAGACCAAAAAGTCTATGACAGTCCGCTAATCTGTCTAAAACTTCGTGATATAATCCTACATAAATTTGCCGTTGGTTCATTTTCAGGGTTCACAACAACAACGTCGACATACCAAACGACTCGAACATTGAATACTCTAATATGTGTATAGTTTTATATATATAGAATATTCATTCAATTCCATGTCAGTTAGGTTTCATAATATAGATCATAGCTAATACTGAACAATAGGAAGGAATACGTTCAATGTTTTGGCCTACTTTTACGATGTTATTATGGACGCGAATTTACGGACGTCAGCTCAAAAATCTGCATGATCGTGCTGAACTTGTCACTCGATAAATATGCTTGACTTCCTCGAATAAAATTAGACGCCTTTATCAAGATAGAGGAGATTTTCTGACATCATACACTGCATTTTATGGAAACTATGGTGAGATCTCAAAGTTAATACACGTTAATAAATACGATCACTACGACCACGGCGAAGCGGTCCGCCATTTTGGATTCTCCGTGAAAGTCGGCGCGACATTTAATTCGAACACTCGCGTTTTTCTAGAATTGGCTCAACAAATAATTCGAAAGTAGCCAATTTTTGGAGTGGTGAGTTTCATCACTACATCGCGAATTAATAGGGAAATTACCGTAATTGTGCCATACTATCACCTGAGTATTCATGTTCATGTAATTACTGTGTCATACGTTATAATACATGCACTTTGTTATCCTGTTACTAATACTTGGATCGTCTATTTTATTGAAACATATATATATTGAAAGATATTAACAGCCATCAAAACTCCTTGAATTTCTGTGATCTAGAGAAGAAGACATAGGAAGGAAGAACAAAAGAATAGTTAGGATACTTTGTTTTCTATTAAGGCAGTATACAGTATCATAAAAACCTTGAGTTTGCTACGAGATGATGTAGCCAAGACACAGATCTGTGTAACTCTGAGATTGCTCTCCCTGCCAGCTATACCAGATATGTAAGTTCATGTTATACCACCCGAAACTTACCAGTGTCGAGACTCTGTCATAGTAAACCCAATTTTTTTAAATTATGAAAAATGATTCTCGATTTTTTTTTATGACCAGATATCTCTACAGACTTACACTCTTCATCTGTTTATCCTTTATTTATCCTTTAGGTAATGCATAATGAGGTGGCACAATAGCTATTGCTGATACTGACTGGGCAATTCTCTTGTTTACATTTTCTCTCAGACTTTTGACCATAGAACTTGATTTTTATCGAGCCCATAGCGTAGCTGCAAAGCTCAGTATAGTTGCCACAGTGCTACCGGTCGATGCTAAAGTTTTAAGGAGTATTTGGGGTATTATTTATTGTACGGGTACCAGTATCTTCGCAATACAGTATATCCATCACGCCATATGCCATGCTATTTCAGGGCTTGTTTTTCCACAGGAATCCGGGAATCCAATTCCCGTCAGCTCTCCCGCAAAATAATTTACGGGAATCCAACGGATTCCCGTAAAATATGAGCAAACTGTATAGAAATGATAGCATTGGATTCCCGTGGATTCCCATAAAGCTGGGTTGCGAGAATCTATTTGGATTCCTGTGAATTTTGACGAAAAACAAGGCCTGTATTTTGTCCGGTGTCCATTTGCCGTTTTATTCTTTTGCCATTCTATTGCCATGCATGGTCTGAATGCCATTGACATTTTGTCCGCACCACAGATTGTGCAGGTCCATGCTTCAGACAATGTCGACTAAAGTGTTGCCACTATCAGATAAATTAATTTGGAGTCTGCATACTGTACACTCTTGGTCACTATTAGAATATTTGAGACATACATTTTATTTCAGATATACTATTGACTCCATCCAAGACCTATCCTCCTATAAAAATGCTGGTGGTTTTGTCGCATTGGATGGGGTTGTCACAGGGTTAACGTCATTATCATCATACACGTGTGTATATTTTATTTATTTATTGAATTGGAAATCTACAGACCTTCCTATAGGGATCTATTGACAGGGGCAGAACTAAAAAAAAGCAGTTTTATTAACATTAAATTTAGTTTATTGCTAAGAACATCTGTATATGCTATAATGAAGATGAAGTTAGCACTCCACCAGCAGATTTGAATTTTCTTCAAGATAGATTGGAGGTGATAATAAAAATAAAAATTAACTGGACCAGATGAGCAGAAACTCATCTACCCGCAGAAAGAGGATGAACTTCTAATGTCCAGTTTTATTTTTATTACGGCTTTTTTTTTTCGCATCTTTAATATCTACAAAAAAAAATGTGGCTTACATGTAATTAACATTTTTGTCCATGTGAAGTGTCCCTGAAACATAAGACCATGGACTGTCACTATATACTGGTACATGTACATATCAGTTTGATGTTCTGTCACATTCAGTGTTAGTGTAAAGGACCTCTCAAAAGAATGATCTTCTGACTACCGATTTGTATGACAGGAGGAGTACTTTGTATTACTGCCCTATTGAAGGATGTCGAGGAAGCAATGAGAAGCAGTACATCAGAGTTCATGTACCTGGGGCCCTAGAGGTACAAACTATAAGGTGAACAATTTAAGTATCTTCTACTATATTGTCATGCTGTATCCTTCTGCAGATTCTTGTACTATCACTCACAGATGTATTCTAAATGTTTAGTCTGGAGCTGATATCCTGAGACTTCTCATTTTAGGATTCAGTATCTTTCAAATTTGTGATTGATAATAACTTTCTGATGGGGTATCATATTGGGCACACCAGTTCTCGTCAGATCACCGAAGTTAAGCAATGTTGAGCTCGGTCAATACTTGGATGGGTGACCGGGTGCTGGCTGGGCTCAGTGTCCAGGATAATATGAACTGCGGACACTCTCGTGTCCTGGCACATGTAGGCACCGTCGCGATATGACTGATTTTTTTTTAAAACGACGTTAAATCCTACTCACTCACCCACTTCTGACACTAAGTGACTACCACTATACGCAATACAAACTACTTCTCCATACAATATTTAAAGTGTATCCTCAATGAAATTTTTAAATGACTGAAAATTATTGAAGTAGTTTGTAATGCGTATAGTGGTATTTATTATCTCGCCTTACGAAGTAAAGGGGAGATATTGTGAGAGGGGGAAAGAGGATGTCGTCGTCGGTGTCGGTGTCGGTGTCGGTGTCCCCTGCCTGGAAATGAATGGGTTTTTGGTTTAGCAAGTTAAAAAAAAATCTAGAATAATTAGAAAAAATATAAAAAAAATATAAAAAATATGGGGGGGGGGTATGCCACCTGGGGGTACTACCCCTGGGGTACTCTAATGTTAAAATCCCTATGAATGAGTTTTGCGTTTAGCTGAAGTGCACATGTACATCTACCATCCATACCATTCCTACCTTCACTACCATCCATACCATCACTACCATCACTACCATTCCTATCATCCATACCATTCCTACCATCACTACCATCCATACCATCACTACCATCCATGCCATCACTACCATCCATACCATAACTACCATTCCTACCATCACTACCATCCATACCATCCATACCATTCCTACCATCACTACCATCCATGCCATCACTACCATCCATACCATCACTACCATCTATACCATCACTACCATCCATACCATCACTACCATCCATACCATCACTACCATCCATACCATCACATCCATACCATCACATCCATACCATCACTACCATCCATGCCATCACTACCATTTCTACCATCACTACTATCCATACCATTCCTACCATCACTACTATCCATACCATCACTACCATTCCTACCATCACTACCATCCATTCCATCACTACCATCCATACCATCACTACCATTCCTACCATCACTACCATCCATTCCATCACTACCATCCATACCATCACTACCATTCCTACCATCACTACTATCCATACCATCACTACCATCCATACCATCACTACCATTCCTACCATCACTACCATCCATACCATCACTACCATCCATACCATCACTACCATTCCTACCATCACTACCATCCATGCCATCACTACCATCCATACCATCACTGCCATCTATACCATCACTACCATCCATACCATCACTACCATCCATACCATCACTACCATTTTTACCATCACTAGTATCCATACCATCACTACCATCCATACCATAACTACCATTCCTACCATCACTACCATCCATACCATCACTACCATCCATACCATCACTACCATCCATGCCATCACTACCATCCATACCATCACTGCCATCTATACCATCACTACCATCCATACCATCACTACCATTTCTACCATCACTACTATCCATACCATCACTACCATCCATACCATAACTACCATTCCTACCATCACTACCATCCATACCATCACTACCATCCATACCATCACTACCATCCATACCATCACTACCATCACTACCATCCATACCATAACTACCATCCATACCATTCCTACCATCACTACCATCCATACCATCACCACCATTCATACCATCAATACCATCCATACCATAACTACCATTCCTACCATCACTACCATCCATACCATCACTACCATCCATACCATCCATACCATCACTACCATCCATACCATCACTACCATCCATACCATCACTACCATCAATACCATCCATACCATCACTACCATCCATACCATCACTACCATCCATTCCATCACTACCATCCATACCATGATGGTGATGGTAGTAACCCCACTTGGGACTGGACTATCCAGCAGTAATCCCACAGAGGACTATCCATCAGTAATAACATGGGACTGGTCCACCCAGCAGTAATCTCACACTGGAATGCCGTACCAGTAATCCGACTGCACTGACCTATCCATCCTACATGGGATTAACTTTTGCCAGTAATCCCACATGGGACTGATGTTAGTGTCTGTACCAGATAATCTATTCCAGACATTATTGTCTGTACCGCATCACTTATTCCAGACCTTATTGTTTGCTCTACATGTATGCTTTCAATACTGCTGCACCTTTGGCGGATGACCCCGCAAGGCGAGATGTTGGGGTTCTCAGAACGCTTGTTTTACTATTTCTTAAATAAGCCGAAAGAGGCAAAAATGGTGACAGAAAGTTTGGAAAGAGAAAAAACAGTGACATCATGCCTATGATGTCAGCGAGGGAATCTGCCAGACTTTCCACAGTTAAATTACATAGGGGGAAGCCTGTCTGAAGTTTTAGGCTGTTGGATACGATTTCTTCAAACTTTTTCAAATCTGTTCATGCATACAGTAATTTGGGGGTACTTTGAACATAAGGTATCAGTGTATGCATGCAGAAAAATCTACGCAATCCTAATAAAAATTACATCTGCGACATAAAATGGACTATTCCCGTAAAACACTTAATTCTCAAAGAAATTATCAAAAAAGAAATGTATAGTGGAAAACTCTTTCATGCAATACCGACGGTCACGGATGTACAAAGGGAAGCAATTTTACCAACGTCACGGCAGAGGGCGTGACTGCTTGGGGGTCAGATCGAAGATTGTTAACATGGTGGATCAAAGGAAATTGACGCAAAACGGTTTCCAGTTCGATAAATGGGCGGTAAAAATGAAATTAAAACAGATGTACTGCAGAGTGACTATCCTAACATATTGACAGACACACGAGGCGCTCTTGTTGTATGATGTAAGATATATATTTCTAGTTCAAATGAATTGAAGAATCTGGTATGTTCTTCTGTGACGTCGATCATTCGCTAGGACGTTGCAACAATCCATATTGTGATGATGCCACTCGCGATACCATTGTTGGCGGTCCAAATAACAAACATCACAAGAGAACGTCATAATACAAATGTATCAAAATGTATATATTCGTAGCGTCGCAAGCTATCGTATGGCTGCAGGATAAATCTGACCCCCTCTGCACTCCGCCCTCTACCGGTATGTCAGCAAAGTTGTTCCCCTTTACGTATCCGTGACCGTCGGTATTGAACTATTAGAGCATTTACCATATTTAAATGAGTGGTTTAATAAATTATTATATTGTTTTGTAGAAATGACTTTACCTGTTTTCACTGCGGAATGCTTCTGGATGAGGATAAATCTAAACGGGTGCTAGCAGGTTTGCCATGTTTTTTGTTATGGTACTAATGAAAAATGAAAGTTTCTCTATGGATTACATTTGAAGTCGTCCCTTCACAAAAAGCCTGATTGTTTTATGTTGATCCCAGATTTATATAATATTTGCCAAAAATGCTTCAGATCTGTAAATGATTTCCATTCTATTTCATTTCCATTTGTGTAATATGACCATTTAGAATATAATATCAAAAGCTTTCAATAAAACTTCTAATAACTCGGTGCCTGGATGTGAATTTTCCACTCCGGTATATTTGAGGTGACCAGTGTATATCAGAATTTCGCCTCATACTTCACCAAGCAGAATTGAAATAGCACTTCAGTACTATTCAACAGCATCATCCATCTGTTATTAGCTGTGCAAGTTATGCTTTCAGATAAGATGGTTGCTGAAATCATTCCTGCTCAACTATTAACCTTGGATGGTGAGAGAGAAAGCAGAAGAATACAGGCTATACCTGTTTATTTTAGAGGTGAGGATTTCACTTTCATTCTACCAACCATAGTTTTTTTTTCGTATCTCGGGACATACAATTTATCCATTTCACCATTTTGACCAAGTTATCCAATCAAATGATATGGTAATCCCAGGAAGTGAATCTCCCACCATAAAATCTGAGGTGATCAAATTTATTAGAACAGAACGGTGACAATATGGTTCAAAATCATGGTTTTTGTTATTTGAATGATTTTAGAGGGTGATAAAATTTATTAAATTGAATTTTGTTCCCAAAATTGAAGATTCTGCATTTTGATAGGGGGATTGAATTATCAGAGGGATTATCCAGGGGTTATTGTAGCCACTTATCCTTTATATAACTCAATTTCAAAAAACAAACCCATTTTTTTCGGGTTTTCATCGCATACAATCTAAAAACTCTGGAAAATTACAAGAAATAAATTCTCGACAATTTTCCATCATGAATGTAAATGTCGATAATGAAGCATAAAGCTCCTCAAGCAAGGTAGCATGCCACACAGCTGCATACAAGTTTGTTTGCTAAGTATACAGTGTCAATGCCCTCTTGAATCTAGAAAACTTACAATAAATACATTCTCCCCCCCCCCCTCAAAAAAAAATTGGCAAACAGCGTATCTTATAGACCAGACTCAAAAGCCACAGCAGTATGAAAGCAGTGGTTCTTGAGTGGACTGGTAAGAGGGGTGATAACTTTGAAATATATGTCAAACCGAGAAAATGGTGGACTCGTTCAATTGTCAAAAACTTTGCCGAACAACTTGCTTTGAAATGAGAACAATTCAGGAAAAAACATCCTTATCGGACCTATACGATTCAATATTAGAGATACGTTTGGCAGGGGGAGGGGGGGGGGATTCAGATTACGGAACAGACTCGACAAAACTCAGGTTTTTTATTTCCCAGAAACATAATTTATTCCAAATGTTTAAAAACTCAATTTTCGGCAAGAAAACTCAATTTACAAAATTTTGCAAAAACTCAATTTGTAATGGTTTTTCATTGTGGTTACCATGATAAAAATTGATTGAGAATTGAGGGTCTACCCACAGGACTCCAAATACTCTAATGTTTCCAGCCTGCTTGCATTTGATTACATTTTTGCAAAACCAGTTCCCTGCATTTCAACATTGTCTGCTTTAAACTGCCAGTACTTATCTTTGGATTTGGTTGTTGGTGATATATTAATTCTCATATTGTTTCCAGATGACCTAGCCAGTGTTCCAGTGGTAGGAGAGAAATATAAAATAATTGGTCTGGTGAGGAGTGATTTTGACAGCCAAAAAGTTGTTTTGGCCATGGAGGTAAAACAAACATCACTATATTCCTCTTTTGACTTCACCAATGGATTAGATTACAGCCTTGTCCATGAATGTTTTGCTGAGAATAATTGAAAAGATCAGTCAGTATACATGTAATATCAGTTGTTAAAAAGATCACTTCATGAGACAGTTTTCGACTTTCAAGTATTGTCACAATCAAGGGGGAATAACTCGTGATAGTTCAATATGGTCTTAGTAAAGTTAAAAAAATAAGTGAATATGGAACTAATAATAAATGTAAATAAAACAGGTGGTGACAAAGACATATCACAGCTATTGTCAGAGAATTTATGTTGGAACTGCTGTTGTGTTCTTTGACTCAGAATATTTTGTCCAAGTTTCCATCATTAAGTCACAATCGGGGGCAATAACTCTAATTTGATAAAGTTTTTTGATAATATTATCTGCAGCAGGTATTTTGAATTGTGAAATAATGCATTTGGTTATTTTTGATGTATGTCCATTACTGAATTATGTATTTTATTCTACACTTTATAATTTAGGCAAACAGTATTGAAAAGGTAAGACAGCTTCATTGTTTGGTGAATTAACATGAAAACTTAATAATGTCTGTCAACACTGATGGTTCTACATGGAGAGACATAGAGAGAGATAAGGTTTAACATCACGTTCAGCAATATTTCAGCTATATAGAGACAAGAGAGAGATATAATTAAGGTTCAGCATGGTCATCTGGTTGTGTGAAAGTCATTGATGTGTGTACTTGTATCAATTTAGTATTATGTAGTAATACTTTAATATTTCCTTTTGTAGTCCGGGTACATTGATATAAAGAAATCCAAATTAGCCAAACAAACAAACAAATATTCCCATAATTAGACATTGTATATGTAGATAACTGTATGAATGTATAACATTTGTACATATATAAATTACAGATTTCAAGTCAGACAATTCCAAAGTCTCTTCAGTTGAAACATCTGCCCTCTACAATTCACCAGCTTTGGGAAGGTAATCCTATTTTATAGTGTTTACTATCATATTTTACAGTGTTCACTATGAATTGTGTTTCAATGTAGGATGTATATTGTTGAAACATGTCATTCTCAAGCACATAAGTAGACCACTAGCATGGCAGTAAGCCATAAATGACATCATCATCTAGTTTTGATCTGAAATCATAATTTACATGTGAAAGGTATCATTTTCTATTTATTTGGAATGGTTTTTATTTGTTAGAGAGCATAAAATATATACATGTATTACCTATCATAGCTTATTTATTAATCTTTTACCAATATATAAAACATTGTTTTTCCTACTTTACAGATCAGAAGTCTTCACCATGGCGCTTTGTTATGAGCTTAGCCTATCTATTTGGATGTAAGCAAACAAGCAGGATCAACAACTTGTAAAATTCACTCTTTAAAGATGTATTTTCACAGAGTGGTAAACACCTTCTATTTGATGGTATCCAACAAAGGCCCATTAAAATCCTTTGAATTTGATCTAGAAAAGAATTTCACCCTATTTATGACAGTATTTCCTCAGGGCTGTTCCAGATAAACATATGTACCCCCCCCCCCCCACCCGGACGGCAAAGAAAAAAAAATATGTGGGTGGTTGTTGTCGTAAAAATATTGCTGGACTAGGTGGGTGTATCTTGATATAAACCACTTCTCTGGGTGGTTGGATTCATTACTTGTAAAATGCTTCTGTGTGTGGGCCCTCAAATCCTTTTGAGGCATATAGTATTCATTATTTATGTATCTAGATAAACTTATTTTAATCCTCGAATCTTGTCCCGAGTTCGCGACCAACGTTTGTGGCCGTTGTTGTTGTTAACTGGCGCACTGTGACTCCACACAAAGGTGATCTTGAATACCGTGCTTTTTCATTGGACAGGCGTCCATGTCAAAGATATTTCATCCAATGAAATACTACGTTACGAAGATTTTTGTCAAGTGGCAGTGAATTCTCTATGAATGGAGATTTTTCGGCAATCTCTGTCCACTGAAAGCAGGTAAACGATAAGTGCCCGTCACACCGGAGAAAACGAAACTAACGAGAGTGGCGACAGTCATTCTCAAAGAGAGCCGTGTCTACCCGCGGGAGACCAAAGCGACTCTCATGTAAACTGGTGACATTTTTGAATCTCCAATCTCAAAGCGAGGCAGCATGACATCATTCTCAAAGCGAGCCGTGTCTACCCGCGAACTACTTCCTGTATTAGATAACTCGCTTTCACGGCCAAGTATACATACCGACAATAATTTGTTCGCGATTGATATGCTCCGAAACGGAAAGAGTCATTTCCCAATTATATAGCCCACGTTATGTTTAGCAATTCGCTTCTAACTCGGCGGAGTCAGCAGGTCAGTGACAAGCCAGATAATCATACGCCGCCTACTCACCCCCCAAATTTTGGGGGGATGGCTCCCATTTACGCGTGAGACTCTTTCTCGCAGTAGGGAGTCTCGCGAGACGAGAATGTGGCGACAGTGTCGCCACGAGTTATCTCCCTTCGTCACATAACCGCGGAGATGGCTGGAGTCTACGTCGGGAACCCTCAGAAGCTTGCTTATGCAAGCTATTGTGATACCGATGACAGGTTTCCGAACGTTTGTGCCCCCAAGTCATCAATTAGATTTTCTCGCGTGTAGATGACGAACATGATCACAAAGTTTTGTGAATGTTCACTGAAACTATAATTTATGAAACCAATAATTGATGATAGTTATAATATTTAACTACTGAATGACTTAAAGTAAAATACTTTTAATGGACAGTTTTATTGAAATGAATTGATGGGGAGTGGTTGTTTTCTCAACTTTTTTTTTTAAACTAGACCCATTTAAATAGATTTTTTTTTATTAATCAATGATTCAAAATAGACAACTTTTGTACAGTTCATGTACACAGATCATATTCAAATATTTAAAATAAACATCATTAGTAGGCCTAAATAATTCGAGGTGAACACTGGCTGTGAACTGTTAAAAAAACAGATGTATCCCTTTGATAGTTGGAAACAATAATATTTTTATGTAGTTTGCATCTGTTCATCCAGTCTGAACTACAATGTAGTGCAAATTTTGAAATATGCTTATATGTGTGTGTTTTGAATGAAAACTTGACATGCATAATTTTTTTTCTCCAACCTCAATCTTGCAAACTGGCCCAGGGGAAACATTTTTGCCAGGCCCATCCTCTGTAGTGGAAAAACCCTGCAGTACCTTTGATAATCCAGAAATAAAAAATACCTGGTCTTCATGTTAAATTATAAATATGATATCTGCTTTCACCACAATTAAACTTACTATCAGTGGCCAGGGCATCCCATCATTTAGCTCTTGGTGTGCTCTTGCTCTTGCTTCTATTGGTGGGTACCTTGGGGATTCTCATTTAAAAAATGTGGGTGGGTTGACTCAGGTTTTAATTTTCATTAAAAAAAATGTGGGTGGGTGGTCTCCGGGTTTCTCATAAAAAAATGTGGGTGGGTGGACTCCAGCTTCGAGAAAAATTATAGGTTATTGGTGGGTCTATGAATCCTTTTTCTGCTGTTGTGGGTGGTTATAAAAACTGAAAAATCAAATATGATGGTGGGTGGGTGCTAACAGAAGTGCCTTTCTGGGGGGGTACATATGTTTATCTGGAACAGCCCTCATTAGAAGGCCCTTGTCTTTGAAGAACTTGAATGTTTCTTGAAAAGTGGTGAATGTGAAAATTTTATTTATTTTGTATTATAACAGTTCGTGAAGTAGTATTGGATTTTTTTGCTTGATTCCTGGATAATATAATGACAGTACATGTACGTCTTATACTGTATCTGACTATTTTATACATCCATCAATCGTCGATGTCATATTATGCTATAGCGAGTTATGTCTGTCCATCAATTTTTTGATGTTTTGATTTTTTTAAGGTACACCTGAAATGCATGGAAGCGAAAAAAACTTTTGGGTGTTATCTGCCCATTTGTCTGGCTGTCTATCAACTTCATTTCTTCATGTGATGTCTTCACTTCTATTGTGACCAAACTTTTGGTATGCTGATACTCCAAATTTAGAAGAAATATATAAAATAAAAAAACATGTTTATTTTCCGGCTAGGCTCACAAACAAGAAGCTATTATTGCGCACTAAAATGATGCATATAATTTCTGTATCACAAATTGGATGTGGGATCACAAAAATGAAATCTGGTCAATGTTTGGGCATGTATTGAAACCCCATGAGTTCTTGATAAAGTCTGCTTATTGATTTACTTTAGGTACAGTTGCTCCTCCAGGAACATTTTTGAAACTAAAACTGGGAATGTTACTCAGCTTGGCTCTTGTTGGATTAGAATCAAAGGTAATATTGTCGGTTGCTCTAAACAACTGGGTTAACTCTTTTTTCCTCATTGCTTAACAATAAACACAGATTTTCATATATCCGTCTCTACAATTTTGGGTCGAATGTCGAATTGCCTTTGAAGTCTGAAATGTAACATAGTCATGCAATGAGTGATCCATAAAAGTGTGTGGGCAAATCTGAATATATACCGTCGAGCTAAGGTCTTATGTCCTAAATTCTTCCATGATCAACTTTTTTTCTGTTCAAGCCAATCTATATCATGCAGTATCATGCACACCACTGTCAAACCTCACAATTAGCCACAGCAATTGGCAATTACCGAGGTAAATGCTGTGGCATAATCATTTCACCTTCGCAATTAATAACACAAGAACTGATAGCAGTGTGAAATTGACTTCAAAAGGGTCGAGCAGGATACCATCCTGTCCCCTTGATGACATTTGACTAATTCCAGAATATATACCCATGTGAGCAGACTCTATTATTAGTATTACATTCCACCAGTATTGTCCAGGATTATAGGAACTGGAGACAGTTCGTATACGAAGTAGGCGAGGTATTGGGAGAGAGAGGGGGAAAGTGGCGGTGTCGGTGTCCGGTTAAGTTTTTATGTTTAGCACAACGTTAGACTCAAGATGGAAGGTTAATGTTTTTTGTTTAGGCTGGACTTAGAATAATTTTGACTTCTTTTGGACTCTGAAAGTTTTCTGGGTTACTGTTTTCTGTTTAGGCTGGACTTAGAATAATTTTGACTTCTTTTGGAATCTGAAAGTTTTCTGGGTTACTGTTTTCTGTTTAGACTGGACAATTTTGACTTCTTTTGAGTTCATCTTTCACTCCAACTTCAACATCACTGACAAAGAAGTCAAATTTTAATAAAAATATGTATTGTCATTGCCAGTGATGTGCAACCTGAAGGGCTCGATCTTTATTGCGAAGCTGCATGTTATTGACAAAACTCAAAACGGCGAGCTGCCGGGTTACACATAACCCTTGTTGTATCCTGGCAGATGTAGGCAGCTTCATTATATGACTGAAAAATTGTTGTTGAAAATGATGTTAAATCTTATGTCCTATTCACTCATTCCACCAGGATCAATTATAACCATTTATGTTGTGGTCAAACAAACTTGGAACATGTGATATGTTTTTGCTACTCTTCCATTCCAGCAATCCTCCCATGTTGTCTTTCATATCCTGGCAGTTGGAAGGGAAACTTTGCTGCTGAGGAGGTTGTTACACTATGGTTGTCAGTTCACACACAGAGCGATACAGCACAACTCCTGTAATCCACTCACTGGCAGAGCCACAACTGATCGATATGGAAACAGTCCATACTTCATAGAAGGTATCGGAGAGAATGAGTTGATTCTGATATTTTATTATTCACCTCGTTTGTGTAGGTGTGATGGATGGGATAGTAAATGTATACTGTTATCCTCATAGAAAATGGCAAAATATGCTATACCTACTGGTACTTTAATGGTTTGTCTGGCTTGTGGTGTGAAAACATCACCTCATTATATGGCACTGTGTTAAACTTCATGTGAATCTACACATATATTTACAATCAAAGTATGATGTTCTGTATAATACAGTCATTAGATTGGTACTATAAATGCAAAGCTTCATATCATTGATAGGTGGTTCTCTAGCTCTGGCTACGGATGGAGTTTGTGATCTGGGAGAACTGAGTGCATATAAAAAAGCCATCAAAGATGTCATTCAGACAAGTGCGTCCTCTCGTATAGATGTGACATATATGAAATGTGTTTTGTGATATCTCCTTCGAACTTTCCAAACCAAGAACTTCCTATATTCCATTAAAAAACATATAGTAATTGTAGAAACATATTTGTAAAGTAACCAAGGTAAAGTTAATCATACGATTTATTAAATTAAAAACTCATTCGATTTTCTAATTCAATCATGTGCATGTCCGTCTCTTTTCTTGAACAATGTATTTTGATGTGTCCTATTCGTTTTATCGTAACCCTGCAGCTCTAGATTCAGGGAGAATAGTGGTTGATGTTGGATCCAAGTTTTCACATGGCTTACCTCATCAACATTTGACCCCACTACAGTGTCAGGTTTGGTCGTATGCAGACCCACTGACCCAGAAACCACCTCAGCACCGTGAAGACAATCTGTTTGTGACCGGCGATACAGGTGACTTACCCAAGGCATTGCTGGAGTAAGGCTTGTACTGGTTTCTGTACAGCTATGTGTATGGTAACCGAGTTTTCAGTAGCAATATCGTGAATGCTCTGATAAATCATTTGCAGGAACTGTTGTCTCCCACCTTGAAATAATGTGGTGATACAATCTTTGGAACAGGAAGTTGATTAGATACAAAACAGATATTTTGAAAACAGAATCTATTATAATTTTCACCCTAATTTAGTCGGTGATCAAATTTATCACATAGGCAGATTAGAATTGGACCCATAATTTGTGTGTGATCACGTAACTGTGATTGAAAACAGTTTCTATATGTCTCATCTCTTCTCACTTTAATATAGCGTAACCTGTACTGTAAATCAGCTTCATCTTGTATACAATTAGTGTCTTTTATGGCACTTCCAATGTATTCAATGTAGCATTTATACAACCGACATACAGGATCTGTCCCTTTACGATACAGTTGTTTCTCACGATTTCAAACAGATAACATTAATCATGTATTCCAACTTTCTTGTGCTTTCAGTGTTTTTAGCATGGTGTTTTTCACTGACAGTAGTGAATCTAGCATTAATATGACCCTGACAGAGGAACTAGTCACCAGCATATTACAGCCAGCAGTTTATGATGATGATTATGATGGTGATGATAAACCATTAATCACATATGACGATTTTGAGAAGGTGGGTATAGAACACTAATGATAAGATTAGTTCATTACTAATGATGATGATATCCCAGATTTGTTCATGCAAGTTTTGCACCTTTCAATGTCTCCAGCATTTACTGATGGCTTAAATATATGAGAAAATGTACCTGTTGAATTGGCAACCAGTCTTTCTGGTCCAAATTACAAGAGCATATGTTGCAATGAAGAGAAGACCGCTAAAAGAATTCAGTTCATTTGACCACGTATCGCCTTCAACATGCTTTTGAAGAATCAATAACTTGAAGGTGTGCATCTTAAAACTCTGGTGTAGAGACTATAGTGACTTATTTTTCATTGACAGTATCTAGAATTCGTTCGCATGAAAGAGGTTCATCTCATCCCAGCTGCTGAGGTGATATTACAGGGCTATTACCAGGCCAGCCGTAGGATGAGGTCATCTGGTCTTAATGCATCTACTGTTCCTGTATCAGCACTCAAAACTCTGTACGTTCATTTTCCTTAAACATTTCAACTTCATGAAAAACATGCTTTTAATCTTGAAAAGCAGGTGCACATCAAAATAGTATACAGGAGTTGCTCCCCCTGATGTGACCAGTTGCTTCTCCTGGTATGACTGTGCACTGGATTTGTGTTTGGACAATCTCCAGCAGTATTATCTCCCCTGATGCTTCATTGATTATCTCTGATAGATGCAGGCAGTATTCATTTTATACTCAGCCCATCAGGCTGTGAGGTATTGTAATTGACATGTATGTCTGGTCGTCCGGTCCATCAACAATGTTGTCTGGTCAATATCTTTGTTTTCCTTAAGTGGCATTTAGAAGTTGGGAAGTAGATAAATAAACAAATTGTAATATGGATAACAACTTCTGCGTCGTCCTGAATAAACTAGAAGTTGTTATCCATAAGCAATTTGTTTATTTAAATATCTTTGTTACTGTTTGATGGACAACTTTGAATCGTACATGGAACATGCTAATGTAGTGCCTTGCAGATGTGCAATGTCCATTTTCTTTACCCATTGCAATGATTTTCCAGAGTTATTGCCCTTATCCCACCTTTCAACAATTTCTTGTCTGGTCCATATCTCGGTTACTACATGCATGTGATGGACAACTTCGAAACTTACATTGAACATGCTGAATATATTGCAGATGTGCATGCTATTGTTCTTTACATCATTTGCATTATATGTGCCACAGTTATGTCTCTTCACACATGTTCAGACATGTATTACATTCTTGTCCATGTTAGTTGGGTACTTCTTGAACAACTTTGAAACTTGCATGGCTAGTATCTTGTGAATATGTACTGTTAGATTTTATATCTAATCTCATGTTTATTATGCCCCCCCCTCTAACTAGAGGGGGGGCATATAGCGATCGCTTTGTCTGTCCGTCCGTCTGTCCGTCCGTCCGAATTTCTTGGCTGCGCAATATCTCGGTTAATATTTGATGGATAGGATTGAAACTTGCATGGAATGTGCCCAGTGCCTCGTAGTTGTGCAGCGTAGAGTTTTTTCCGAGTCCCGGTATAATTTTCAAGAGTTATGGCCCTTTTTCTGAAATCTCTGTGAATTGGACTTGTCCGGGCTGGAGCTTGGTTAATATTGTATGGACAAGTATGAAATTTGCACGATATGTGGTCAGTGCCCCACAGTTGTGCAGCGTAAAGTTTCTTCAGGTTTCGCTTATATTTTCAAGAGTTATGGCCCTTTGTTCTTGAAATATCCATGAATTGGGACTTGTAGGGCTGGATCTCAGTTAATATTGTATGGACAAGTATGAAATTTGCATGATATGTGGTCAGTGATCCGTAGGTGTGCAGCGTGAATTTTCTCTGCTTGCGGTTATGTTTTCAAGAGTTATGGCCCTTTGTTTATCAAATCTAAGTGAATGGGATATATTTATTTGTCCAGGCTGGATCTCGGTCCATAACCGATTTGAACCAGGAAAATGGCTATATTATATGTTATTCTACATTCCAAAGCAGACAACATAGGTCCTGAAGTATGAAATTGCCCCAAAAAGAGTGAATTGGGTGCAAAATTCAAAGTTCACTGATCGCTTCGTAATTTCACCACAATATACTCCCAAGGAATGTAGGTCTCATAACCAGGTCACATTTTCGGATTTGGCGAAGCCCTGGCGACCATCTTGCATCGAAACATCGTATTATCACTTGTTGGTTGATACTTGGAATATGTATTATGTAAGGCATGGCAAAAAAAGTGACTGAAACAGAATTTTTATAATTATCCAAATTAGGCCACCAACCGATAAAGAACAGAACATTGGCGGGGCAGTGTCGGATTAAAGCGGAAGGGGGGGGGCATACAATTGAGCAATCTCTGATTGCTTCCTTCCTGTGTTCTCAGAGTTATTTTCATTTTTTCTCAACATTAATGCATGGGCTGTATCTCAGAATGTTTGAATCTTACTTGGTACATGTTTAATACAATGGTGAAGCCTGATCCTCAATGTTCAAAATCCTTGTCTTTCATTCAACTGTTTGTACAAAGATTATGCCTTGAAGGTGGAGGATCAAAGAAATTTTTACATGCAGAGCTAATACAGAGGAGCACACAATCAGCGGCCAACTGACTTCATCTCTCTTGACATTTATTGCCCTTTGTGCTCTAAATGGGTTCAATATTCCGGACTGGTCGCTATGAGCTGAATCCGAAGTGGATGTGAATTTGATCCCACAAGTGCATACTTGAGACAAAACATTTTCTCACGATAATGTTCATGTCACTAAATGATAAACTATATTTTTTTTAATGGGTCTAATACATGAAGAGCTGCTGTAAAAACTGGTCAGTAAAAAATTAGAAGTTTTCTTGTCATTCCTGTTTTCAGGTATGCCTTATCACTGGCCCATGCTAGGCTCAGTCTAAGAGAGGAGGTATCAGAGAGTGATGCAGTGATGGCTGTTCGTCTGTACGAAGAATACATCACAGCCAGATATGGTTAGTATGTCAAATACTTCTATACATCTTGCTCGTTATATTTTTATGAAGCAAGTTCACTCTTGTGTGGCTTCAGTCATTTGCTTTACTGTATTAAACAATATGTAGAGCATAGAAACTTAAGAATACTCTTTGAATTTAAATTTTTTGCTGCTGTTGCTGGTATTGCTATCAGTATGTTGTTGGAGCATGGGAACTGTTCCAAAGTCAGACATTAGCTAAATACAAACGTATATCCAATTATTTTTAGGACACTTTCTCGGTAAAGCTCAAATATTTTTGCTTGAGGGGCCTGTCTCGTGGGAGACTCAAACTTGCACCCTCAGAGTTTGGCACAATATCACTAACATTGAATGCAAGCACTCTAAACCACTCAACCACCTCGGCTTCCACTATAAAGAGGAAGTTCGGAGTCTAGATTACATACATTTACTACCCATCTGAGAGACTGCATAATGGCACGATATTATTTATATACTAATGCCATTTAGAACGTAGGTAACAACTAGAACGGGGCTATTTAAATGTAAAATAGGCTGTTGGAATAATTCCACTAACTCTTTGATGTTCCATCTCATGACGAAGAGCCATACTTGTAGTCTCACACATTCCTCTCAACAAGGATCTCTAGTGCATTAGTGTAATTGTACACATATATATATTTTTAAAAAAAAACGCTGGGACAGACATTTATTATGAAACCAACCTGATGAAATGATAAAATAATGTCTTCACTGCATGTTACCAATATTTGTAAAAATGTTCACTTTTTTCAGATAATCGAAAGCATATCATTCCTTCAGCAGTAAATAACAATACGAAGCTGCGCATCTGAAAACCCCTCGGCTCTGGGTACATTCATAATGTATTCAATTTGAACCAAGATGTCAGGAACACCAAGCAGTCAAGTCACAAATATACAGATTATCAAAAATTTTGCAATTAGGAATGACCCCCAAGGTTTCCGTCCAATCAGAGAAACCGGTTTTCATTACATAAGTTTCTTGATGCATCAATGATGTATACCAAATTTAACATCGAGCATTTAAACGGTATCAGAGATAGAGATCATTAATGATTTCGCATAAATTAAAGATGGCGGCTCATCCATCCAGCCACTCAGAGGAACTGATGTGGTTATTAATTGAAAGTCTCTTGATACATTGATGCTGTATACCAAGTTTCGTATAGAACACTGAAATGGTATCAGAGATATACATCATTAAAGATTTTGCATAAATTAAAGATGGCCACCAAGGTTTCCGCCCAATCAGAGAAACCAGAACTGTCATTTGTCGTAAGTCTCTTGATGCATCGATGATGTATACCAAATTTTACATCGAGCACTTGAACGGTATCAGAGAACGAGATCATTAATGATTTTGCATAAATTAAAGATGGCCGCCCATCCTCCTATCCACTTAGAGGAACTGATGTGGTTATTCATTGCAAGTCTCTTGATACATCGATGCTGTATACCAAGTTTGGTATAGAACACTTAAATGATATCAAGAGATATATATCATTAAAGTTTTTGCATAAATTAAAGATGGCCGCCAAGGTTTTCAGTCAATCAGGTCCCGATTTAAAGTATCTGTATCAGTATGCATCGATGATGTATACCAACTTTCATATAAAACAATTGAAAGGTAACAGAGATATGTATCATTATCGATTTTGCATAAATTAAAGATGGCCTCCAGGATTTCCAGCTAATCAGAAAAGCCGGTTTGGTAATTCATTGAAAGTTGCTTGATGTATCGATGATGTATACCAACTTTCGTATTGAACAGTTGAATGGTTTCCGAGATATGGATCATTATCCATTTTGCATAAAATTAAAGATGGCCGCCAAGGTTTCCACCCAATCAGGTCCCAATTCAATAGGCTTCTGGTCCTTGACTAGGTAAATAAGCATACCAAATTTGGAATTCTTCAGTGGAACCGTTTTCCGTCTATCTCGCTCACGTACTGACGTACGAACAGACGGACGTACAAGACGACAATACCCCATGGCCAAAATTGACCGAGGGGTAAAAATGAGTATTGAGATACAATGTAAAATCCTCATGGTTAGATGGACTGGAGCTATGCTGGGATGCATCCTCTCATGGCATCATATTGTTTCATGTACCTCCTCCCCAGTATATTACAGTTCTATTTGGTTATCTCCCCTGTCACCTTACAGCTTCAAAACTGTGATATGCAGAGCTCTTTCTGTAGATCAGGGGGAAATGCTTGCAACATTCCATGAATATTTCAGAAGTAGAATGGAAAGAAAACATTTCTGAATACAGGGAAATTATTACGTAAATGATTTGACCACCACTGGATTTTAGAAACTTACTATAAAAAGATAATGCAGAGGGTCTTGATGGGTAAGCTTAAATGGCGAAAATTCCAAACTGTAACTCAACACACATATTTCATGAAAATGTAAATGAATACAGGCAAAGTGAAATATCCCATTGTTTTCTACAATGAATTACACTTATACTGGTATTATTTAATACTAAATTACTGCCCAAACACACTTTCTAATGAGAATGAGTTAGTCCCACAAAATCACTCAACATG
The DNA here is from genome assembly GCA_036873755.1 of Hanleya hanleyi. Classification (NCBI taxonomy): domain Eukaryota; kingdom Metazoa; phylum Mollusca; class Polyplacophora; order Lepidopleurida; family Hanleyidae; genus Hanleya; species Hanleya hanleyi. Next base: position 12,269 of record JAVTVY010026821.1, on the reverse strand, counting down.
CGCCTCTCAAAATCTGTGGTTTAGCAGACGACATATTTTGAGCACGAAAGTAGTGCCACTGGAAAATGAACAAAAACACGCATAAAATTAGATAAATGGAAATGTAACTTAAACATATCAGACCTGCAACTATACGCGAACATTAAAAACACAGAAACCTGGACACTCTAAAGAAGGAAGTTTCAGACCTCTTTCTTGTCGTGTAAGAACTCTTATCTTTTGCTGTGTTAGCAAGATACAGAGCTGGTGCTCAATTTTTCCTGACTACAAGACAGGACCATTAGTCCCTACGGGCCTACATCGCCCCGTGAAAAATGTTATCTACTTTCTAAATGGCATTAGTATATATATCAGCTAAATAGTTTTCTATCATTTCAGGCTTTTCAGTACTGAGCATTCAACCCATGGCCCATGTGGTTGGAGAGGTTGTACCACAATATGTTCTAGGAGATGAGGTAAGGTTTGTATGCTTCATGTGAATGCAGTGAATCACCTTGGTTTTCACATGTCCGTCCATCCCAAATTTCTTTGCTAGCAGGATTACAGAAAAACTAATCAACATACAGCATCCATTTTTGTTTATACTTGCCTGTAGATGTAGTGACCTGTTACATGCGTTTTTTTGCATTTTTATGGATTTTCCCTTTTTTGGACCTTGAATATAACAGATACGGTGGAAGTAGTGCACAAGTGATTAATGCACAAGTGAGTTGAGTATCAGTGGGAAAATGTGCTTTACAAACCCCAGTTACAGATTCTTGTGCTGGATATCTTCCAGCTCCACAGACATGTTTGTAATTTGTATAGTTGTGCAGATATCTCCAAACAGTATCATATACAGAGTGGGTTGGTTGGTCAACATGGCAAGCATATAAATTTAATTAAACTCATGTTATTTAGACATGCAGCATTTTGTGAGTTCTATCATGATTTATAATGGCAAACCCATGTACATGTATTTACAGTAAGGTCTCTAATAATTAAATTACTGTTAAGCCTCTTCCAACTGAATTACAAAAACTGGACTAAAGGACACCTTTTTGGAATGCCTTTTTGAGCAACCTAATTGTGAAAAGGTCTGGACAACTAGAGCTGAATATAGGCATAATGTTTCGGAATCTCATTTTTACACAGCTCCAGTTATTAGAGACCTTAACATATGCTGTTTCAACTTTTAGTAGTCTTCCTTGTCTTGCACACTGAAAATGTATCAGATGTTCTAGTTGTGATTCGGTGAATATTTATTTACAGTTGGACAAACAGATGTACCAGTTTCATATCAACCTGGTGAGATTCTGCGGAGGAGCAGATTGTCGTAAGGGACACGAGGAATGAAACAGAACTCCCAATACAGGAAGTTAAGAGAGCAGCAGGACAAATATATCTTCAAAGTGACATCTGCTACTATACCTAACAATTAGGAAATCACAAGCAGAATGGTTGGAGGCTGTTACATACAAACCAAAGTATATGGACTACACATTTATCTCAGAAAACAAAAATCATTTTGATTTGAACTATATGTGAGTATTAAAGCATGATTTGATATTCCATAAAATAGCATGAGGAACAACAGCCACAGTTTCAGTTATCTGTGATAAAACACTTTTAGCAAACACATGTGATTTATACCAGACATATTCTGTGATATACAAGTTAAATTAAATAAAAATCAGAACACAAAAATGTCTTGCAAATTTCTTTATTGCGTAAAAATAATCATCTTGGTGTAAACTTCTGAAACAAATCTGGAAAATACTGGAATTTTAGTTGACGCTGATAATTGATCACTACACAGAGGGGTTCAAATAGTATATACATAGGCAAAGAGTTAATAAATTTTGGAAAACGAGAACCAGTAGATGTGCAAAGTTTAAACCATTAGATGGTTACCTTGCTTGCATAGTTATATTTGAACAGCCCCCTCGCTTAAATTATATCCATTTTATTTATGTAATAAAACTGACCTGGACATGGTTGGTTTAGCAAAATGAGCAAATGATTGAAAGTGAGCAAACTATTCTAATTATGCGGAAACAGCCTAACAAAAGCTCCTAATAAATTCCATCAATAAAATACCTCAAAATAACCAGTATTTCTTGCATTCTGACGATAAGAAATTAATTCAAGAAATTACCATATATAATATTTAACCAGAGCCTCCAATTGTTTTGATATACTATGAAAGTGAAATACTATGAAAGTGAAATAGATGAATATTCATTATAACAAGCCAAGTAGCTTGGAGATGCCCCATTTAGCAGCTTGTCTGAAAAGAGCGTGTTACTGTCATTACTTAAATTCTCTTGCCAAGGCTTTATAGTGAAGTTTGCATTAATGTGCAGGGGTTGAAATAATACCTGCTCGTCTGCCCAAGATGACCTAAAATCAGAATGGGCAAGTCTTTCTTGGCCCTTCACATGTCCATCAGCAACCCCGCTTTTCAATAGCCAACACATACTGTGTTAGAAGAGGAAAGTTAACAAATGCTCTGGGCAAGCAATTTTGACCAGTGAAATAGGTCAAGGTCAGTCTGGATTGAACTTGGAGGCTCTTCCAAGTCGGCATTGTGCCAAGTATCAAGACTAGATTAAGTTGTCACTCAGTGTTCAGAAGAAAATAAGATTGCCTTTGACCCGTGACCTTTGAAAATGGGTCAAAGTCAGTCTGGAGTGAAGATGCCTTCACAAGGTAGCACAGCAAAATATCCAATCTTCAGCCAGGAGTCGAAAAATTTGTATACATTGCAGGACATGTCCGGCTACAATTTGTTTTGTCTTCTACATTATTTGCAAATTTGCATCTGTTAATATGGCATGCAGGACAGATCTGATGAAGGTCCGGTTGGTAATTTGGTACAATTTCAACCCCTGCCGGCTGTCTTCGTTGTTGAGATATTGCTTTCACAATGTTATTCACATTGTGTCCTCTGTGACCTTTGAATAGGCCAAGATCAGTCTGGAGTGAACTTGACCTAGAGGCTTGTATGAGTCAGCGTTGTGTCAAAGATCAAGACTTTAGGCCAAGTCATCCCTTAGATATTGGGTTCACAAGAAAATAGGATTGCTATTCACATTTTGACCGGTGACATTTGAAAATAGGTCAAGGTCAGTATGGAGTGAATTTGACCTAGAGGCCTTGTGCCAGATATCCAGTCTATCTCTCTGTGTTGTTGGGATATTGCATTAAGAGAACTATTCACATTTGACCTCTCTGACATTTGAAAATGGGCAAGGTTATTCCTGATAGCCTTCCCCCCCCCCCCCACCATAAGACAGCATTGTGCCAAATTTCAAGGATCTTCCTCTATTTGCCCCTTAGATATTGTGTTCACAGGGGTTTGTGAGTGCTGTGTTATTGAGATATTTCATTTACATGGGACAGATCAACAACATTTCCATAGTCTCCTCCCACTTATGTGGCAGGGGGCAATAAATAGTAACAGCATATTTATCATGAGAAAACATTTACCTTTGACAAACATGACCATTATAAATTGGATTGACCAGAATAAACTGGTCTGAATAACTTAACCTGACCATAACAATCATCCTTAAGTGATATAGCATCTACATCCATCAGCATTTATATTATGAACTGCTTACCCTGTGTCAATGTTGATTACCCATTATCAAGTATTCATCCTCATAGATACAATATCCAGACACACTGAAATTAAAACCCATGAATTTGCAACCATAATTCCTTCATGGAGTCAACGTTCAACTCCCCCCACCACCTGAAATATTCCTCACATGATAACATTCACATGACATGAATACCAAGAATTCTAAGACAAAATACATGTAGCTAACCTTGAGCAATATAGTAATATCGGGCATAGTAATCTCCCTTGGTGGTTGCCCATGATCCAAGTTCCCAAACCTGCATTTTCTCCAATAATAAAGCCGTGGACATATACAGCAAATTTTTCTTTGATCAGTTTTCATTTATCCTTGTGAACATAATTTTCTACATATTCTTCAGTTGGCCTGTTTCTTCTAGTGTGTACCATAGTCTGTCCACTTTAATTAGTGCTTTGGAGCTTGCCAATAATCAGCAGTTAACTCTGCATACATTTTCTTTTTCGCATCGCGTAGAACAAACAGAACTCTACAAAATGACTACCATTTCTCCGTGATGTCGATAATATATCACGCTTGAAATAACTTTGTAATTTGTAATTTCATGTACCGGGACTCAATTACATAGGAGACGTCATAATGTATTCGTGTTGTCTAGTACCAAGGTCAACAATGCCGTGTACGGTCATAGAGGCGTGCGCGGTTTATCATTTGGCAAGTTCACTGGGCATGGGATATAAGCGACACTCTCAAGGACCGCCTGTTATTACTGTATTAGTGCCTTAGTGCCAGTGAGCATGAATACATTATTACGTCTCTCTATGTAATCGAGACCCGGCACATAAACAACTGCACTGGCGTTTTATATATGTTCAAGCCTGATATATTATCGCTATCACAGAGAAATGATAGTCGTTTTGTAGAGTTCTGTTTGTTATACACGCTGCAAAAAAGAAAATTGTTGCAGGGTTAACTATTCATTTTGACAAGCTCCAAAGCAGACGACTAATTAAAATAGACAGAGTTTAGTAACATGTTTCCTTTGCTGGTAGCATTCGGTCATACCCGTTTATACTCGTGTATAGAAGCAGGCACTACTTTTCATATGGTATGTTACAATGAAAATCTTGATACAGCATCAGCTAGAATGTCTAATAAATCCCTTGCATTCGGTCTGCTTCTTGTGCTTGTTTTTGTAATCTGCAGATTAGGTATTCCAAGGGGGCTCTCGAGGGACTTGTAGTCCGTTTCAATATGGTTCTACCACCACACATTTTTACACAGTTCACGTGGTAAAGAGGAGAGATCAAGTTTGCAATGTGCTTGTGCAGCTCCATTCTTCAATGTCCTTTACTTTCTATGATGATATGTACACACAAATGATTGTTTCTGGCTGTGACAGAGGCTCATGTTATTTTTTGGGCCAGATGAAATTTTGCCTTTCTCAATACACAACCAGTTTAAGTTGCACATAGTAAAATTATCAAAGAAAAAATGTGTTGTATTTCCACGGCTTAACCCTCTACAGTAGTTTTAGTTATTACCCTTTGTATGGGTTTAGGCTAACGTTTACAATTTTGAAATACTGATTAATTCACTATGCGAATGACCTAGGGAGATTACACCATAAATGGCTGCATCAACAAAATTATATAAAACTGAACATCGGGCAAAATTGGGGACTTCTAAGCATATATAGTCTATGAACCCCCTTCATCATCTGAACATGTCAAGCACCAGGGGACTTTGTCAGGGCTTTCATTGTTTCCTGTGTATCAACATGATCAAATGAATCTGTATCTCCTACTTTTTGAGTTCCTTGGTCTCTTCACTAGGTTCCTCGATCAGTTTATTGTGTACATACATTAGTCCTTTAAAATATTTGACAGTTTTCACTTTGAGCTCGAGGGTGGCATCCTCATCACAGATGAACATGGTACGGGGATGTTGTTGGAATGCTGATACCGTCCACATGTGGCTGACACCTTCCTCTATAGCCTTGTGTAAAGCTAAGGCCTTGTGAGCCCCAGTTATCAGAATCATTACCTGAGTGGGAAGATCAACAAAAATACTCATCAGTCAAACAGTGACATGCAAGATGTTTTTAGTGTCCTTGCTGCAGAGGTCTGTTGTGTGGTCTCCATCCCATTTCACGAAAGACGGGCTTCAACATGTTCAATGTCAGTGCCAGCATACTAATACTATAGTTCTCTGAATAAGGGCACCAGTGCCACACAACTCTTGCTTTTTTCCTCTTCCATTGGCAGTAAAGTGTCCCACAGCAACAGTTCTTTCATTTAGTTTTATTGCAGCTTTGTAGATAATATCTATTTAAGAGAAGTTCTGGGAACTGATTATCTTTCAGATAGTACATCCATTTTCACACGCACCCAGATCTTACACCACAAGTTGTATTAAGGCAAGTTGAGAAAATGGACAATTTTAAGTTTTCAAATTTCTCCCACCACTTCATACAAATTCAATGTATCTTCCTGGTAGTATCAGTATGGAAGTTGACCAATGTTATGGTATGTTTAATACCATGATTACTTTGCTCCTTTCTCTGAACTGAAGACTTGAATGTTATCTATTTATTTGAATCACTCTCTCATTGGTAAAACAAAATATGTCCATGTAATTTCCCATGAAAGAAGCCTTACCTCTTTAGCATCCATGACAGTGCCTACTCCTACTGTTAGTGCCATGGTTGGGACTTTACTGAGATCACCTCCAAAGAATCTGGCATTGGCCAATATGGTCTCCTGGGCTAACGTTTTGACTCGTGTCCTTGAAACCAGACTGGACCCTGGCTCATTGAATGCTATATGACCATCAGGACCAATTCCTGAGGGAATAAGAAGATTTTATAGTGGTGTTATGATTTTATAGTTGTGTTATGAATATATACTTTTGAAGTGATACATCCTGTATGTAACTTAGGATCATTATTTGAGGAAAACTTTTCTCTCAAGGAAAAGTACAGTGAAACCTGTGAATACTGACACCTGGGTAAACCGACCAACCTCTTAATACTGATATTATCAAGGGTCCCAATACTTTTGGGGTATTTTGAAACTTGATAAACCAGAACCCTGTCAAAACAAACACTGTGATCTTGTCCTAACATGGTCGGTGCAAGCATGGTCAGTTTACACAGGTTTGACTGTACTGGTACACGACAAGGGCTGGCTGAAGCACAGAGAGTCCCCTTAAATCAAGTTATGTTTTTGTGTATTACATGATCCTACTCACCTCCAACAAATAGCTGAATCCCTCCTGCTTCTGTGATCTTTCTCTCAAACTCGGCGCACTCCTGGACCAAGTCTTTAGCATTTCCATCCAAAAGATGTGCATTCTCTGGTTTGATGTCCACGTGTTTGAAGAAATTATTCCACATGAAGGAATGATAACTTTCTGGATGATCTCTGGGAAGGCCTATCATAACACAAGAACATGTTTTTAAAGACACAAAATGTACTTTTAGTCCTTCTCATTTAGGATAGGGTCTCTAATGATTTGATAACTTCGAAACAGTTCAAAAGCCAATTCCGAAAAATAATTTTAAAATATTCAACTCTAATTGTTCAAAAAAAGATGTTGACAAAGATTTTGATTTAAATGGGCTAAAAGGAGCATCAAGGGGATTTGATTATTAGAGACCTTACTGTTGGTGTACACCAAATTGTTTGTACATAGCATGTCAAGCTCAAAACTAAAACCAGATTTCCATTTTTTTCTTTTTTTATAATATAAACAACGTTGTATATGCCTGTATTTCAGTTTAATTTGCAGCAGTTAAATCGCTGAGAGCCAGAGATTTGATATGTTGTTTCAGTGATAAGAGGCATAAACATGGTCTCTTGAGGTCTAGTTAATTTACAACAACCATGCTGTGTAGTGAGCATGGTATAGGAAGATATCCTGATTACACAGATGTTGGAATTAAAATCCTCATGTAAAACTCCTGATTGAGCAGTCTAGTTTATGTGTCTTTGAAAACAGCTAACTTAATTTACACAATGCCATTTATATCTCACCAACATACTCGTCCATATTGAATGTTTTCACGTATTTGAATGAGATCTTTCCCTCATTGTACAGCCCAATCAGCTTCTTGTACGTTCCAAGTGGGGTGCTACCTACGTAAATACAGTGAAACAAAATTTAAATTTAGATCAAATAGCAAAGCTTATTATGTAGTACCATAATTCAAGTAATAATGTAATGTGAAGCACTCATTTATGGAATACTTGTAACTGGAACTTCCTACACATGCTGAACAGTTTTTCCTTCTATAAAGATGAAACATTTATAAATAATGTTGGTATTTATTATCAAATCAAACCTGCTATCAATGTATGCCATATTCCTCCTTTTGGAGGTCTCTTGCAAAGAAATTATTTCCCTTGATCGTCCCCTCGATCGTCCGCTAGGTGGCGTGTTCTCCGCGCATGCCCTTCCTCTTTTTCCAATGCTATGCAAGACGTGTTTTGAGTCAAGGCCGTAGCAAAGTGGGGAGGATGGGATGGGCAAATCAAGATTGATAGCAGGTTTGATTTGATAATAAATACCAACATTATTTATAAATGTTTCATATTTATTGCTCAAATCTTAACCTGCTATCAATGTATGCCAGACTCCCAACAGAGGAGGTTGGGTAGCCGGTCTTGAAGTCTTGTCTTTGGGTTGTGCGGAGCACGCCTTGTTCTGATTGTTTAGATCTGGTATGCCCAGTAATATCCTGATAATTCCCATGTCGTATAGAGGCTAAGGGAGCTCAAGGAATTACAAGTAATACGGCGAGAGGTGGAATATTGCACCGACCATTTGCTCGTATACTTATTGCCAGATAATCAGATGCCATCGTGATGCCTTGAAGTCCCTTCGTCTCCAGCATGGTCTGCTTCTTCATGCTACTGGATTGTCGGGATCTTGCTTGAGCGGCGCCCCCCCTTTTCTTTGATAGGAGTAGTGGACTATGCACTGGGCTGTAGCTGTAGGTCCAGCGTAGTCATCCTATCTGTCTGTACAGACATGTCTGTAGATAGAAGCCAGCAGAAGTTGAATTGATCGTCCAAGCGCAGGTGTCAACAATATTGTTCAACGATAAGTTTTCCCCAAAGTGGCCCGGACGTCGCACTGGCTCTAGTCTTGTGAGACGATGTCTTCATAAAAGAGGAGGAGCGTCGATGGCGAGTTGGTAAACCCAGTCGGCAGTCTTCTTCAACCCAAACGGTGATCATGAACTAGTGATGTCAGCCGATGGGTCTGTTTAGAAGTGATGATAGAAGAAGACGACTGGAGCCCCTTGTCGGTTCTGTAAAAGAGTGCCGCAGGGCTCTGACTGGATATAAAAACCTATCCTCCTCCAGCAGGCCGACGAAATCTGTCCGTGCTGGAATCTGGTACAGTCTTTGGACGCCTGGTCCCTGACGTGTGGAATCGTTCTAGGTGACGAAATCCGGAATCGGATGAAAAGATCTGGTTGACCAATCTGTCATCCATGTCAGGGAACTGTGTTCCACTGCGTGAAGCTCTGATAGTGGAGTGAAGGCTGTCAGGAAGCTGTCTTGTAGGACAGGGCCTTGACTACAGTTGACTGTAATGGCTCAAATGGTGGACGTAAGAATGCCCTAGTACCACATCCAGGTCCCCTAGGGTGATAGTTGACGTGTTCGGCGAGACTGTAAGGCGAAGGCCATAGAAAGCCGAAATGCTGGAATCTTGTCCAATGTCGATTCCGGAGGTCAACCTGACAACCCTGGATGATGCTGAGTGATACCCCTGTGTAATGCTTGGCTGAGATTCCCTGTCCTGATGCAGATGTAGAAGGAAAGACAGCTGTTGCTGGAACAGAAGCAGTGTTGGCCACAGGTCCTCTACCATAGTACATTCTCCGGGCTTGATGCAACTGTACAGTAAATAGTAGCTTGCTGCTGTCATCGTCTGTACAATTGGCCCTGGAGAAAAACCCTGGTCTGCAAAGGAATTCTGGATCGTTAGCAGACGTGTGGGTTCGGCCATTGCGGGTCCCGGTGCCTCCGTAGAAAAAGTGATCTTCCGCCTGTAGTACCCTGTAGGACTTGGAGGAAGCTGTCAGCGGTGACCTTGAAGTGATGTGAAACACGTGGTGTTGTGACATGGCATCGCTGATACTGTGCTCCTAGGACCAGTGCTGATGTTTCTTGAAACAGTGACTGGGATCTTGTCCCCCCCCCCACCTTGACGTAGCTGACGACCGTACTGTTAACGTTCGTAATCAGTACTGACGTGTTGTGCAACTGCAAACTCCAAGGGGGGACTGCCCTCTTTAACGCAGACATCTCTAAGGAGGATGATGCCTTGCTTGTCTGCCATGGGATCCATGTGCCGGCTATCTGTGCTGGACTAATGGACCCCTCCAACTTGTGGAGGCCGTATCGGTGAGTGAAAACCTCTCCGACTGTGCTCGCGTGAAACTGGAAGGGCGTGAAGATGTTCCGGGACGAGCATCCTTCGAATTGCTTGTTCTTGCCCTCAGGTACAGTTGTAGTCGAAAACCTGTAATGGTGGTACCTGGATCCGACCGAACTGTGCTAGGTCCTGAGTGACAGGTAGACAGTATCTCCATCCAACGGTCCTCGGGTGGTTGAACTATCTGTGGTCAAGTGACGAAGACTGTGCCGCTGTTCCAGCGTTGATGGTCTGGTTCCAGGTGCGGGTTCCAGATGCAGAAAGACTGCCTGACGCTTGAATGTAGTATTCTCCTCCATTCTTCATAATCCGTGGGGTCCCAGGATACAACCCTGGACCGACATGATCGTGGAGGAGAAACTCGAGAAACGCCCTCTGGAACGCCGGAAATGACGACAATCGGGAGACAGAGTCCAAATCCTGTAGTGTCGAATACACTCAGTAGGTGTCCGACTCCGTCGCCTGGTCCGGTCTCTACTGTCATCCCACTGGAAGCTGGAGTCCCAAATCTGTTCCGGAGTCCGAATCCGAATTCGGATTGGAGATGACTTGATCCCCGAGTCCTATTCCGGTGTACGGGTCCGCGTTGACTTGGACTTGAAAGGACGGAACCTCAGTCTGGACCTAGGCCTGCCCACTGTAGACTGGATGTCTCGCTGCCAAGGAACGGGTTTAGTCGAGCCCGACTAACCGTTTTCTCCGAGGTCTTGATTTTCTTGATCACGAACTCGGGTGTAGATGGAGTCCGAGATTATCCGATGAAGAGTAGGATCCGGCTCTAGAAGACTGAGGATGATCGCCAGAAGAAGTGTCGGGACTTGGGATAGACCTCACGTAAGGACTGACTTCTTCGACGAAAATCTTGAGACAGAGTGACGCTGATCTTCTATATCATCAGGGTCGACCGCCTACAATCAGGTGAGTAAAGACTTGAAACTTGAGAGGATGACTAGTGGTTTGAAGGTGAGGCTGAGAACCATCAATTCCGATGAACGAGGTTGCTCCTGCTCCGGTCGGAAGATTCCCTCTTTACCTTGGAACTGTCCTCTCTTGTAAGGGCGAAACTACTCTGAATATCCTGCTTGGGTAGGTTGCCCGAGTTCCGACAGGGAGACTGTCCGTGGCGACCTCCTCTGCTAGACTTGCCCTTTGCCTTTGCCTTGTCTTAACCGGAAAGGCGTTGTGTCAGTGACCCGTTGACGCCAGTAGTTGTTGAGGCAGCTCTCTGTTGACGGAATCCAAACCCTGATTCCGGGGCCATTATCCCGTCCGGTGAGCTTGAAGGAGCCATCTTTCTGTCTGACGTCTGGGTCCTGTATCAACTTGATATAGCTGTAAGGAACCAATCTGTATATGAAGTAACCCTATGTCGAGTTAACATCATGTTTCGGTGTCTTGGTACATTCCAGAAGTCTGTCTAAATCCGGGTCCGACTTCGGAGACTTGAAAGGTAGATTATCTCCACATAGGACGTAGGTCTTGTAAGGGTCGGGTTTCCGGAGAGCAGATTTCCTGAATGACTCCGGCGATTGTGCGCATGTCACAGACTCGTCTTCTTCAGAAGGCTTGCCCAATCCGTAAAGCGATATCGCTGTAAGCCGTCTTCGCTTCCGGGGTGGATCATATGACTGCTTATCTTCACCATCGTCCGGTCTAGCCATCTCTGGAACCCAGGACTATAGCGTCGCCATCTCGGCTTTAAGTGGTAGCTTCTCCTTCTCCTCTGTTTCCGCTTCTTGACTGGAGAATGGGCCTGTACGAGAAGAGGGTGGTATTGAAGCAGAACGTCGTAGATGATACGACGTTGCTGGAGGAAGACGGGATCATCTTGTGTCACAGACATCTGATGATGAAGTGTCCGCAGTCGCAGAAAGCTGTGCTGCTGGAAGGTGACTGCGTCCCGTAACAGCACTTGACTCCAAAGGAACTTGAAAAGATAAGTCTTGATCTTTTAGTCCGAGTCCGAGTCCAGATCCGGAACGCTGATCTTTCGTCTCGGGAATCCGGTTCAGAATTTGTATGTACCCGGGGCTCCTGACAGCTAAGCTTGTAGGACTCCGGGTCCTCTCTGGTTCTTGACGGGGAATGGCGATGATGGTATCTTGAACTGTATTCATCATAACCCGTGCGTCTCCTGGATGCATCCCCGGCAACGGTGTGAACGTTGACGGGAATCCCGGAAGCGACGTCTAAAACGTCGGGGATAAACCTGATCGGGAGTCCGGTCTCTGC